>JABUQX010126919.1:0-2500 GCA_015478945.1 Trachelipus rathkii | reverse complement strand
ATATATATATTTTATTTATATATAATTATAATACTATATATTAATATATATAATAATATATATTATATATATATAGGATATATTATATAATATATATATATATATATATATATATATATATATAATATTATATATACTATATATATATTCAGATATATTAATACCTCACGTACGTTCATGACTAACGTCATGAACGTACGCTCGTATGTACGCGCGCTACGCGCGCTGGCAATCGTGCAATGTTGCAAATGTTCCTTTGCAACATTTGCAACATTTGCAACTCGGACTAGTGGTACTTGCTACTACCTATATATATATATATATATATATATATTATATATATTATATATAGTATATATATATAATATAAATATATATATATATTATATTATAATATACTATAATATATATATATATATATATATATATAGTAATATATATACATACCTATATATATATATATATAAATACGTATATATATATATATATTATATATATATATATATATATATATTATATATATATATAATAGTATATATATATATAGTATATATACTAGTATATATATATACTATATATACGTATATATATATACCCCTTATATACTATATATAATATATATATATATATATATATTATATTATATATTATATATTAAATTATATATATATTATATATACATATTATATACTATATATATATATATCATTATATATATATATAATTACTATAATAATATATAATACTATAATAATACTACTAACTATATATATAGATATATATCTATATATTATATATATATACTATTATATACTAATATATATATATATTGCTATTAATGGATTTAATTCCATAACTTAATGATGAGGAAAATTTTGCACTCGAGTCTCGCAACTAGTGGGGAACTTGACTATTAGCTTGGGGGTATGGATAAGTCCCATCCCTAAATCTGCCAATGACTGGAGGAACGTTTTGAGAATGTTAAACGCGACATTGTCGGTCCCTTTCTCCTTCTGATGGGCATCAATACATCCTCGCATGATTGACCGCTTCACAGGTGGCGGGAATCCATCCCTCTCTCTGTCGCCAACGCGGATTCCATAGCTAAAGCTTTCATGACTCACTGGGTTGCGCGTTTCGGCGTATGCTCTTCAAAATTCAAAGTTTCTAGCGGCTGTTTTCGAAAGAAATCCACACCATCATTTTCCTACGTCAAAATGTAAGAAACGTGGTGATTGGTTCATTACAAACAAATTTCTAAAGTCCTCTTTATGACATTTTCTAACATTAAGTAATTAAATAATTTTTATTAAAAATATTAGGCAATTTCTTCAAACAATTTTACCACTGTAGATACTAAAATATTGTGATAATAAAATAAATTTTTGCTAAGTACGAAGCGATATTAAATTTGTTTTAACTTTTGCGCATACTTTGTGTCGCGAAAAATTACACTCACACACAGGCAAAGATGCGTCCGAAACAATAATAACATTGGATTGAAGTGCTATAATTATAATTATATCTATACTGATTACTGAGTATACTCTATACTTACTATGTATACACTATATACGGGAAATGGAAAAAGAGAAGCAGAAAAGTAATATTTGGCTATTTTTAAACCTAATTTTGAACATAAACCGCCAACCATCTGACAACCTTACAAAAATTTCACTATAGTTTATTATATTATTAAGTTACCGCAAAATTAGCTATCCTCCATTTGATTAAAAGATTCTTTCCTTGTTTATGCTACTCGCGCGCGCGATTTTTCGGCTATTTGAGACTCTGACGAGATTTTTTTTATACGTGTATAAAATTCCCCTAACTTAAAGTTTTTATTAATTTTTTTATGATATTTTACATTAATATTTAAAAAATTTAATATATTTTATACAATTATTTATTTAGAATAGATTAAGTATTCATTTATTCGCAAAATATTGCTCTTATATTGAAAAATTAATGTGCAAATGAGGGGGGTTGAACAGTGCAATAAGAATGCTTACGAAAGTAGTGAAATTATGGTGGAAATGATTTAATCCTGTTAAATTTTATTTTTAAATATAAAATATAGGTTTTGTTCAATATCATGCCTTTAAAAAAATAAACAGGTTTATATCAGTTTGTGTGAAAAGTGTTGGGGGGAAAATTACGGTATATACTATCAAAGTAAACTTTGATACTATTTTATATTCTAGGCCCGTGTATCGACGCTTACTCTAGGGTAAGCCAAAGTTTACGCATAATAGGGTAAACTTTGGGTAAGCTCTGCTTATGCTACGTTTAAAGTGTTAATTCTTTAAGTTATTTAATTGTAAACATTATTATAATAGGACTTCCATAATTAGAAGAAAAAAAAATTAGTTTGAAAACAGGCCTATCAAAGTGATGCAAGTTATTGACAGGCCTTAGGATACTGCGTTGGTTTTTGCATTAGCATGTTGTGTGATTGGTTCTTTATACTAGTGGGCTGGAAGTTTTGATAGGCCCATGT
>JABUQX010126918.1:0-5000 GCA_015478945.1 Trachelipus rathkii | reverse complement strand
TATTATACGCCTGTTGCAAATCGTATTAAAAAACTTAAATGTCTCACTATATTTTCATTAGCTTCATTTAGTCGACACCCATTTTTTGATTTAAATGTAAAGATTTTGATTCCACACATCTCATCTAGATCTCACTCCTTAGTATGAACCCTTGTGGTTCGTATTCAAGAAGCTATAATTCGCTTCAAGTAGTAGATTAGTCACTTGACGCACTTTGAAGAAATCTGAGTTATTAAAGGCCATTTGATTCACACAGAAACTCCATAATATTTTCACCTTTAGAGCATTAACTATTAAGTGAGCTTATGATATAGTATTCTCCATTAAGGTCTGCTGTTTTAAGGGGTATTTAAAACACTCTTCACTACATCAAACTAATTTTCCAGCCGATTATTTATTTTACTGTAAGTTACTTCATGGGATATTGACCGTCGTCTTTATCTACACACCTTCTTTACCCTATGATATATAGGTAATGGGGTACTAAAGTACTTGACATGCATTTCGTATGTCCAAAGTTCCCTACGGGAACATATCATGATAACCTCCAAGATCCAGTGATTACCGCTTCTTACGAGAACTTCCAGAAAGATGCAAGTGTCAACAATATACACCCATCTCGCCCTACCGTTCTTGATAATTTCAGATTAAATCAAAGATTTCATTTCTATTACACTAGCGATTCAGAAGAAAGGAATATTAGCCAGTTTTCACGAGATCAGTATACATAATTTGCAGTGCACAGTCGTTAAACCCAATTAACATTCTCACCCTCTGAACTAATGGAATGAAAGTCTTCATCATCTCCAAGAATTAAAATACCGTATTCCTTTTCTTTCGATGCCATCTGTCAAAACCCACACACGATTCACTATCCCCTTCTTTATAGGGACTACTCTCTCAAATTGCTTGAATACAGAATTTCGGCACTATCTCTCTGCGCCCTTGTTTCCTTACACTCCCTATCGCACCACATCACATTAGATATACAATACACTCTACACCTCTGAAACATATAAAAGGCACATATATTCGCACTTTATTGCATGCGTGAATATTTCTCGTGAAAGAGTCCATGTACTTTCCCGCTTATAACTAATCAATGTTATTTAACCTGTATTCAGAAGAACCTCCTTTTCACGCAAGAAGAGCACAAGGCTCTCGAATATTGCTTTGAAATAAGTCCCCCCATTCATCACGTCCTGACTCCGGATAAAGTGTTCATTTACTCGTAATTGTCTTTCGTCTCGCGTATAGTATGCCACAGCCCTGTTCTTTTTAAGGTACTATCTATTTTCTTTTACATCTCCTGCCATAAACGCTCTAAACTTCTCAACACACGATCTATGTCGTGATGTAGAAAAGGTACAGAAACGATTTAGATAGGCAGGCTCTCTCTAGTGAAGTGGACAAATTGAATCATTGACTCCATATTTGGTGTCTAGAGTGTTGTAATGTCCGCGGAAGTGGCCTCAAGTCAAAGTCTACACAAGTCTTTCTACCAGCTCACAACTCGTCTAAACATAGTTGCTATTAATCTCTCTCAGTACTCATTTCTCTAAGACATCCCCGTCATAAGTTACAACGAGTACTTTCTATATGACGTCTTCAGAAACTTTAGCTAACACACAGTTTAACTAGCTTGCCAATGATAAAGTGTCGGATGAGGGCTACCAAGAATTGTGTCTCTCAAGTAACTGTCAACTTTTCTATGAGTGTGGAAAATTGGTATGCAAGGGATAAAAGTGTTATATGAGAAAAAAACTATTCTATATGCTCTATAAAATTTGTCTCATCAAATTTCACTGTCTAACTTTCACTCTTAATCCACCATACAGTCAGCTTTCCATATATATCCCTTGACCTTCTCGAATTTCAACGAGGAGGGAGCACGATTCCACGAACGTGAATTATTAATTAGAGTTACATAGATTGACCATTTTTTAAATAATATCCTCCAAAGAATATTCAAATTCACCCTTATATAAGACGAGTTGTAAACGCCGCTAAGCGTTGATATAAAGCAAGTCCGAAAACAAAGAGCATACAGTTATCAACTTCTGCTTCTTGCGCATCTTCTTCATGCAACACAAAAGTGCTCTAATATAGCGGACCTAATCGTGTATTCATCATATGCCTCGGCATTTCTCTACTTCTACCTACAGCCATATTCTTCGGATTGAAAATCTGTTAGAAAAGACCGTATGGATTTCTGGTACTTCTCGTTGTTTTAAGAAGCAACACGAAATTATCTTGTACACACATACCTCGTCTACAGAAATAATACCTTCTCCTGAACATATATATCTCCCAATTCTCGCACGATTCTACTCATCAAGATACTCTTCATGTTATATCCATCCCATAATTGTCACTTTGTATTCAACCGAATGATAGTGGAACCATAGACAATCAGTCTAAGATTATAACTTCATTCTCATTCCCTACTCTACTCTACTATTCATATCCATACATTCTATTCTCCTCCAATCAATTCGTTATCTCTCTTCCATACTCTCCTCTCTACCATCTCTCTCCATGCATATCAGTACCCATTCTATACTGTCTCCTACTCTACTTCTACTCATCTCTCTTCATACTCTCTCTTTTTAATAGTTTAAATTTATATCATATTTAAATTCTAGTACTCACACACACTCAAAATAGTATTATCTATATCTCTTGTTACCACATAATCCTCATCATATTGCATATAATCCTATTTCTCTCCCCTACCTGTCTTTCCTTTATCTATACTCCTCCACAGCACACACTACATTTATCAAAGCCACACCACTCATTTTCTCAACATGTATTCCTATAATCATTCTTATATGTTCTCAGATATACACTCACTCGAAGCAAATCTAAAATTTGCCCTTTTACTAATAATAGTCATACAATCACCTCTTCTCTACTCATTATATTATATATTCTTATTCTTATATATATATATATCAACTAATATATATCCTATTATACTGACATTTTCCTAATGTTACCACCTTGTAGTACGTTTCAAACATTTTCGACCGAAAGATAGAGAATGCTCATTAAATATGGGGGGGCGGTTTATTATTATTAATTATACGCGACGATTTATCTACCGAAGATCAATAGTATTATAGTCACTTTTCACTAGCCAATAGATTTACTGGCTTATGTTGGCAACATATCCAACACCCTTTTTTGGTGCTACTCTGTCTGATAATTCTCTAACGATTACGCAGGAATTACTCGATGTGGTAATTATCTCGAACCACATTGACCCTAGGGTAATATTCTGGCGGTAAATAGATATATGACTGTATGAGATTTGTTTTAGAAGGAGGGGTTTTGATATATATTATATAATTATATATATATATATTAATATTAATATTATCATATATATAATATATATATATATAATTATATTAATTATAATATAAATTAATAATAATATATAAATTAATATATATATATTAATATTAATATATTAATATATATATAATGATATTATATATATTATATATATATATTAATATTAATATATATTTATATAATATATTATATATATTAATATATATATAAATATATATTAATATATATTATTATATATATATATTATATATTGAATAAAAATTAATTTTCACCATAAATATATATTTATAATTTTCACTGAGATAAACACTATAAAACATACTGTTTCAAACAATAATTATTCTGTTTTAACCAACTAACTATATTTATATATATATATTATATATATATATATATATATATATATATAATAATAATATATATATATTAATATTATAATATTATAATATATAATATATATATGGATAATATAGTTACTATAAGGTTATCCTATATACGTAAAGATGTATTGTCTGAGGATGATGATGTGTTATAAAAGAATATATGATAACGCAAAAGAGAAAGGCTAGAACCAGTTAAATAAATTGTAGAAGTTAATTTTATCAATATTAATATATTATTATATATTTAATATAAATATATATATATATTATAAATATTATTAATATTATTATTATATATAGTAATTAATAGATATAATATATATATATATATATATATATATTATATTAATATATATATATTAATATATATATATTAATATCATATATTATATAATATATATATATATTATAATATATTATATATATATATATATATATATATATTAATGTATATATATATAATATAATAATTATTATATATATATATATTAATACCGTATATATATATTTATATATATATTAATATATATATTAATAGTATATATATATATATAATATATATTAATTATTAATATATATATAATATATATATATATATATAATAATATATATATTAACAATATATATATATATATTTCATGTCAAGCTATCCTATGTCAATTATATAATTAATATATTAAATTAATATATATAATATATAATATTATATATATAATAATTATATATAGTATAATATATTATATATATATATATATATATATTATATATATATATATAATATATTATATTAATATATAATATATTAATAATATATATATAAATTAATATTTAATATATATATATATTATTATATATATATTAATTATATATATATATATATAATATATATACTGATATATATATTTATATATATATATATATATATATTATAATATAATATATATTATATATATATATATATATATATATATATAATATATATATAATTAATATTATATATAGATATATATATTAATATATATATATTAATTATATATATATATATATATTATATATAATATATATATATATATATATATATTTATAATTAATTATATATAATATATATAATAATATAATATATATATATTATATGTTAATATATATATTTAATATATGATATAATATATATAATGGTAGGTGACTTATGAGTACTATAGGCTAGGTTGGCTTCTTTATAGTAAGCTCAAGCATCCACCTTAATATAAAGATGAT
>JABUQX010126917.1:30000-32523 GCA_015478945.1 Trachelipus rathkii | reverse complement strand
TTTAATATATAATATATAATATATATATATTATTATATATTATATATATATATATATTATATATATATAATATATTATAATTTATAATATATATTATATATATATATATAGTTATATATAATATATATATATATAATATATTATATATATATATAATTATCAACTTTTTAAAAGTTATCGAGTTAATTTTGTCATTTATAGTAGATATAATGGTACATTCTTATGTATATAAACCTTAAAATTAAATTTTTTTAACATCGTTTTCATTTCTCCTATGCCACACTATTTCATTTGTCTATGTATTGTCTTGAATAATAAATAACTATAATAATAGCTATCATAACACAACTTAAAAAAAAAAAAAAAAAATTTTTTTTTGCATTTTGTGAATGGCGTATTTCTTAAAACGACAGCAAATACCAAAGTCCACATATCTGGGCAGGTGAAGGAACATCTAATGGTAGCTAGTATAATGTGTGAAAATTTCAGATTTTTAGCACTTACCCCATCAGAGATATTTTTAAGGTTCAAAGTTACCGATTTTCCGAAAACTTGATTTTTGGACACCCTGTAATTTTTTTAAAATAGTTTACCAAACTTCAAATAAGATTTAAGTTAAAACCTACTTTAGTATGTATCATCACACAAAATTTTATATCGTTAAATTATTTCCTTCTTTTAATTAATACACCCACGAAAATGGAAATTTCTTCGATTTTTAACACAATTTTTCGGATTCATTTTCATGGTAAAATATTATTTTCCCAAAAAAAAACAAGAAAGGCCAAATGTACCTTAAAGTATCCCTAACAAATCACTCTCTAGGAAATTTGGTATAAAGAATTACCAATATGGAGATATGATTTAAAATGTTTTACCTCTATTAAGTGATAAATTTTTGCCCACCTGGTCAACACTATTTGGGCTCACCCCTTGTAAACCAGAGATAAAATCTACAAAACGAATCGGTGGTTTTTGAACTTTTCCAGGGATACATTTAACGCCATGCAAAATATAAAAGTTCTTCAAAAATTGATCAGACGGCCATCAGCGGTACGGTAAAAATGGATAGAACCCATATATATATTACAGGAACGATATTTCTTTTAAAAGAACATTGAATTTTGAAATAAGGACTTCATCCATTAATAAAATTAAATTGACTTTTCATTCTTTTTTTAACCTAATTTAATTTTAACCCTACATCATGAAAAATTGTAAACAAAATTGTTTAAATACTGTTACCTAAAAATTTTGCTGACTTAAGAAAAACGCGGGCCCATTCAATTACATGAACCATATATATAGATATATATATATATATATATATATATTATATTATATATATATATATATATATATATATATATATATATATATATATATATTATATATATATATATTATAAATTTACATGTGAAAGCTTTAATTAATAAAAGTTTACGATTTTTTTTTATGTAAAAAATATCCAACAAAAAAAGAGCACAAATGTTTTTCATTTTCCACTCCGAACTTCTGAAAGCCGAGTTTCGTTAAGTAAACGAATGTGTGTAGAGGTACGTTCGCCTTCGCAGGAGAAAACAAATGCAAAACGCGAACGTTCGACGTTTAGTAGCGTTCGGCGAATTCTCGCAAGTGTGTAGCCGCCATAACACATGACATTCAAATCGTCATTAAATTTGATTTGAATCCCGATTTAATCATTCGATCAGTCTTTCTATGAATAGATTATGAAAAGAATATGTTTTAATTTGTCCAAAACATTAATTGGTTTGTAGAATGTGAAAGTGAAGCTTGAGTATACCATGTTCCAATGTACAATATCGGCATTATAAAGAACTTGTAAAAGGTGACAATTTTCATTGTCTGTTCCAGTATCAGAGGCTAAGACAGAGACCGAACACACACACAGAGTAATTAAGCTCCTTTTTCACTGAGAAACGAATGAAAAACTTGCAAGAGCCCAATAAATGTTAAAGAAAAAGTAACGGAAAATATTGACATAGAAGTGTAAGCAATAATGAGATACGTTTCACAGCGGTGTTTGCATTGCAGTAAAAATGGATTGTAAAAACTAACTAGGAAATTTGAAGTATATTACCATTAGATTCAAAACAATTATCTTGATTTTAGCCTTTATGAAATTTTAAAACTTTTTAATTTTACTGGAAAAATTGAGGTAAAAATAGTTGAGAAATGTCCTTAAATAGTTTGTGAAAGAAAAAAATATTAGAGTGGATGTAAAGAAAAATAAGATGAAAGTTATCATGATAACAATTGACACACACACATATATATGGAAAACAAAATAATAAAAATGAAATATAAGATCTCAAATCTGTAGTTTTTCCTTAGCAAAAAGTTATCCATAATTATTTTCCCTTTCAGTTGTATCGAATGATTTATATATTCATGACACCTTTCAGTTTCACAGAACATGTTATACTTCCTATTCCCAGATTTTTATAATCAAGATACAAAATGGTGAAGATTTTTCTCTATAAATGCAAATATCTTTTCATA
>JABUQX010126917.1:0-25000 GCA_015478945.1 Trachelipus rathkii | reverse complement strand
GAAATGAATTTTTATTTTTTTTCTGTTCTAGGGGCGAAATTTAGGTTGGCTAGGTTAAGTTTAAGTTGAAAGTTAGGTTAGGTTAGGTTAAGTTAGTAGGTCAGGAAAAAAAATCATTTCGCCCTTAAAACATCATATTTATGCTTTCATAGAGGCTACCTGAGGAAATTTTTTTTGATGCCGAGCTCCCCGCTTCCGTGTGGGCGATTAAGTAACTTTTGACCCAAGTTTAATTCTTGCCCCAGGTAGATTAAAACTCCACTGCTACGCAGAGGATTTTGAACCAGCGTCTCTGTATGAGAGTCGGTACTCAGCGCCTCTGCAACACGAGGTGACATATATATATATTATATTATATATATATATATAATATATAATATATATATATAATATATATATATATATATATTAATTATATATATATATATATTTTTATATTCCAAAAATTGTTTTTCCTTTTCGCTGTAGCTATTGTAGTTTTTGAGTTTTTTTTTTTTTGTTTTTTTACATTTTCCGCACTAAAATTTTACACAGCGATTCAACCAATGTAATTCCTGTTTCCGTAGCTATTGTAGTTGTTTGAGGATATGGATTGAAGATATTTGTGGTTTTAACACTGGATTTCACCATAATATAATAATATTATATATAATATATATATATAATATATGATTATTTATAGTATATATATATAATATATATATATATATTATTATATTATATATATATATAATATATATATACTATATATATATATATATAGTATATATATATACACTATATAGTATATATATATGGTCAGGCCTAAATATTGGGCGGATTGCACACTAGTTAGAAAAAACTAGAAGCTACCCTACACAGAAAAATGAATACATTTTTGGAATGATAAGAAATTTTAGTTATGAAAAGTGCAAAATAAAGTAAAAATAACATTAAAATATAAATAAAAAAATTAACAAAACATTTTTAGGGATGTACGATGAGTTTATTATATTACAACGGCAGAAATAGGCATAATGTAGTTAACAGATTATTTATTAAATTTTTTTTTACATTAAGTTTAATACTTAACCTACCACGTAATTATATATATATATAATACTAATATATATATATAATATATAATATATATTATATATATAGTACTTATATATATATACTATTATATATATATATATATATATATATATATATATATATATATTATATATATATATTATTATAATGTGTAATAAATAGTAGTGCTGAGGGTTGTCACCCCCGATTTTTATTGAAAATGATCAGGATATACTCTAAAAAAATAATAATGCAAGAATAGTAAAAATAAAAATCGGCCACTGGTCTCTTCTAGGAAAAAAAGTAAAGCCTCATCGAAAGTTTGAATTTTCCCAGAGGAATTTCTTATAAAATATATATGATATATATTTATATATATATATAACTATACTATATAGATATATATAATATAATATATATATATATATTATATATATTATATATTAAGATATATATATATAATATATATATATATTATTATATATATCAGGGTGGGTTCAAAGTACAATTTTTTTCAAGTACAGTAACAAGTTACAAGTACTCATAGAATCTGTTCAAGTACAAGTACAATACAAGTACTCTAGAATTTGTTCAAGTACAAGTACAAGTACAAGTCATGGTATCAAGTACAAGTACAATTACAAGTACTTTCTGAAAACTTGCATTATATTATATATAATATATATATATATATATATAGATATATATATATATATAATATATTATATATAATAATATAATATATATATATACTATATATACAACTATATCATCATATCATCGATCAGTCCACTCACCACGCCATCTTATTCCCAAAGCACTGGAGCAAAGGTGGTAACATATACGGCAAACATAAAAATAGATTAGAAGAATATGAAGCAAGTAGAAAAAGAAACCCAGCCTTACTCCTCCACCCTTTTACCTTACCAATTAGTGAAACTTCGTCGCATCAAGAAAATCCAACCTAGAGCATCATCACCGGACCGCGATTGACCCTCAACTATCTGACCATCTTCCTCTCAAAAGGGGGTTATTCCTTGCCCAGTTGGGGCCTGTACAAACACATACCTCCTCACAAAAAAGCACCACCATTCACATCCTGTTATTGCAACCTTTCTTCTCGCCTCTCCAAACTCACATTTTCTCTTCCAGGCATTCTTTTCTGACTCATTCCACTTTTTATTCTGTCTCCCATCCGGTCGATTCCCCAACACACTCACCACTATATATCCGTTTAACCGACCGTCTGTCATCCATCCTTCCACATGACCAAACCCATCTCAAGTACTTTCATTTATTCTCTCATTTACGCCACTCTTCACACACCACACAACTCCTAATACGTTCATTCCTCATTATTTTATCAATTCACCCTAATACGCCCAATAAGATTGTCCATCTGAACACATTGTAATTTAGTTCTATACCTCTTATTCCAACATACATTAACCACGGTGTAACAACATACTCTCATGTAAGACCCTAGCGCACGCAACCACTGTAGTCCCATAAGATCACCAACGATTTAACTGACCAGCCCCTTAGTGCCATTCACAACTTTCCTACTACACTCTGCATCATCCGATCCCTTCTCATCCAACAACATATATCCTAAAATATTTAAACTCAGATACTTCCACCTGCTCACCATCTAACATAACTTCACACTGAGGTCTGTCCTCAGCCACACCATAACCGTACTTTCTTTCTACGTTTATTTCAAACCCTTTCTTTTACACACCCAACCAAATCACTCTACTAGTCCTCTCAAACTCTCTTAGATTCGCCACACAAACCAAATTCACTCCTCAAATTAATAGGTAAGGAATCCTCCACTCTCATCCATACTCTCCGATCATTCTAACTCTATCCCTTGTCACCCCTACCTCTAATTATTTCCATAAACCTCATCCATATACAGATGGATCGCCAAGAGACATACCACATCCCTGTCACACTCCGTTATTTAATTATTAAAAATAATCACTTTCGACTCGTATCTATTCTTAGCACACGCTTCACTCTCGGTCATACAATATACTTTTCGATGCTATTCAGAAGCTATACCAACCAACACCATATCACTAACACCTGCCATAGATTCCCTATTAATCTTATTATACGCCTGTTGCAAATCCATAAATCCTAATACAATTTATTCTTTCTCCCTCATTTTCTCAATCATTGTTTCAATGTAAAGTTTGGATCCACACATCCTCTACCATTCTAAACGCACCTTGTTCTTCCCCAAATTAGATCTTCACTCATTCGACGCACTCTTTCACCAAAAACTTCAACATATAATTCGTTCCCTACAAACAGCGCCAATAAAACTAATTACCCCTATAATACTTTAAAGTTACCTTTTTCCCCTTACCCTTATATAAAAGGTACTAATATTGAGCTCCTCCAATCCCTCGGCAACTATACCCTCCATAACGTTTGTGTCTATGCAAACGTCCAAATCCAATGAACCACCATCTAATCTATATATAATATATAATATTATAATATATATATATATTAACTTATATATATAATAATATATATATTAATATTATTACTATATATATATATAATGTATATATATATATATATATATTATATATATATATTATATATATATATAATATATATTATTATATATATATATATATATAATATAATAATATATAAACATAGGTTTTGTGAGGTGAATCTGAAGAGAGTTGAGAGGATTGAGTAGAAATTTGGCAAGGTTTGTAAAAGGATGGGTTGAAAGTAAACGTAGATAAGAGTAATTAAGGTTATGAGTGAGGACAGTCTCGGTGTGAAGTTATGCTAGATTGTGAGCAGCTGGAACAAGTGACCTGAGTTTAATATTTAGGATATATATCATATATATGTTGACGAAAAGGAACGGATTGATGCCGAGTGTAGATAAGGTAGTTGTGAATTGCAGGAAAGGAGGCTGGTGCAATTAAATTCCTTGTGAATGTAAAGAGACTAAGTCTTGAGTGCGCTATGTCTTACATGAGGGTATGTTGTTTACCTGTGTTAATGTATAGTATAAGACTAATGCGTCTGGGAATAAGAGGGATATAATGCTAAAAGACAATGTGTATCAGATGGGACAATCTTAGGGCGTTTTAGGTGTGAGAAAAGAAATGATAAAAATGAGGAATGAACGTATTACAGAGGTGTATGGTATGGTAATCAAAAAAGGCATGAAAATGAGAATAAATGAAGTAGGTTTAGGCAGTGTTGGTCATGCGAAAGAATAGATGATTAGTGGTTGGTTTTATCGGATATATAGGGTGATGTGTTTGGAATCGGACAGGCTGGGAGACCGAAGAAAAAAGTGGATTGAGAGTATCAAAGACTATCCTGAGGAGTAAATGTGAGTTTGGCCAGGGGCGAAGAAAAAAGTGCGCATGAATTAGGATAAATGGCAGGGTTTTGTGAAGGTGTATGGTTATGTGGCCCACCTGGGCAAGGGATGAACGCCCACATTGGCGAAGATGTCATAGTGAGGGTCCGTCGCGGTTCAGTGAAGCTCTAGGGTGGATTTCTGTGCGCGAGTTGCCCTAATAGGTATAAAAAGGAGGTAAGGCTGGGCTTTCTTTCCGACCCTTGTCATATGCTTCTACTACTTTTTCTGTTTTCTGTGGTACATGTTACGCACCTTACCGCCCAGTCTTTGGGGGAAAAGGTGGTCTGATGATTAGATGATGACTGATGATGATGATATTATATTATAGTACGATATATATATATATAATATATATATATATAATATATAGTATATTATATATTATATATATTATATATATATATATATATAATATATATATAATATATTATAATATATATATATAGATTAATATAGTATTTATATAGATATGACATACTTTACATGTCGATAAATGGGAAATTTTATTTAGAATTACATTTATAAAAAAGATAATAATATCAATTACGTAGAATATGATAAAATGAAATAAAAAGATGTGGCAAGGTAAAAAATGCCAAAAGTCACTTGCAAGTCCAAGACGAGTACGCAAGTACAAAAAAACTCAAGTACAAGTAACCAAGTACAGTACAGTGGTTTTAGGAAACTGCAAGTACAAGTACAGAGTACAAGTACTCCAGAAAATGTACTTAAGTACAAGTACAGTACAAGTACTTGTACTTGAACCCAACCCTGATATAGATATAATATATATATAATATATATATATAATATATATATATATAATATATATATTATATATATATATATATATATTATATATATATATATAATAGATAATATATATATACTATATATATTATATTATATATATGGCAAAATTTTACTTTGTCGGCCTATACCATTGAATCGAGAACGGTTTCACAGAGATTAAAACAAGGTATTATAATGGGTTTATGAGAAAATTATAAGAGGATTTTTTTTTTTTTTTTTTTTTTTTTTTTTTTTTTTTTTTTTTTTATCGTCGGAAATATTTTTAAAAAATTTCCTAACTTAGGGGTATTATTTTAACTAAAAGGAAATTACCAGATAGGGTAAACCGCAAAGAGGCAGGAGTCGGGGTCTCTCGCCTCCCCCGTGGACGACGGGGGGGACTTATCCCCCCTCCGGTCTCTCGGCCTTCCGGAACCCCCGCTCTTTGGTCTTTGGTTTGTGCGCGGGGTTTCCTCCGACCATCCCCTCCGGGTATGAAACGTCCCCCCCGCTGTCCCCCGTCGGCTCGAGGCCCCCTAAATGGGGAAATTATTTTTTTTTAAAATTATTTCCGACGACAACCAAAAAAAAAAAACAAAAAAAAAAAAAAAAATTATAATCCCTCCTTAGAATTTTCCGCTTATTCCAAATATATAATTTGTTAAAAAAGTTATAAGGTGTTAAAAAAAAAAATTCCCCCATTTAGGGGGGCTCGAGCCGACGGGGACAGAGGGGGGACGTTTCATACCCCTGAGGGATGGTCGAGGAACCCCCGCGACACCCAAAGACCAAAGAGCTGGGGTTCCGGAGACCATCCCCGGAGGGGGGATTAGTCCCCCCCGTCGGTCCACCGGGAGGGCGAGAGACCCCGACTCCTGCATCTTTGCGGTTTACCTATGGTAATCCTTTAGTTAAAATATACCCCTAAGTTAGGGAATTTTTTTTAAATTATTTTCCGACGAATAAAGGCAAAAAAAAATAAAAAAAAAAATAATATACTTATATATAATGATATATATATATATATCTAATATATATATATTATCTCTCACATATATATATATATAAATCCCTCCTTAGAATTTCGCTGATTCCCAAATATATATATTTGTCCTTGTACTGTCAGTTGCTGCCGTCTAAAACACATTTCTTATCATAATACTACCAGTCAGCTTCAAGGTATGTAATCTTTACATATATATATATATATACTTATACACATATATGTAGGTATAATATATAATATATAATATATCATATATATATATATTACTATATATATATATATATATATGATATATATATATTTAAAAATCACAGGATATACTTAATTATAAAAAAATAATAATGAAAAAAACGAAAGAAAATTTAAAGTTTTTTAGGAAGAAAAGGTTACAGCCTCATCAAAGTTTAAATCTTTTTCCATAGGCTTTCATATAGAAAAAAAATTTAGTGTCCTTTGTGCTCGTTTTAGGCCATCCTAGTGTTCAGGTTCATGAATAAGGTTTGATTAATTTCTACATTTATTTTCTCTGTGTATACTTAACAATAACATATCAGTAACCATGAAACTTGTAGGGGCCGGAAATGAATACCCAACCTTGATGAGATCAACAAATTGAAAAGTCTATGGCGAATGTTTAACAACTTTTGAGAGCTGTACTTTTTTCCCTAAAAGCGATGAACGCGCTGAATTTTCGTTCTCACTATTCTTCATTATTATTTTTTTAGAGTACTATCCTGTGATTTCATAAAAAAATCGGCAGGTGACCACCCCATCTATAATTATCCAATCGGAAAGTTGCCAATCGAGATTTGCAGATGCACATTTGAATTTGAAAATTTTAAGAACGTAAGCTAAATTAATATGTGTATTTTTGTGTTTTTTTATTTATGTTTTTATTTGTACTTATTCCATAACAAATTTACTCCCTGGATTTCCAAAAAAATATCTTCCTTTTAGTGAGCATATTCGTAGTTTTTAACTTATTATGGGTCTTCTAATCTGAGAGACTTGGCAATATATATATATATATATAATTATTATATATATATATAATATATATATAATATATATATTATATATATATTATAATAGACGTTTTGATATTATACTAATATATATTTATATATATATATATACTATATAAATATATATATATTATATATACGCTGAGAGGTCATAATCTTTTTATACTTTTAAAGTGCTTTTCAACCACTTTCATCTTGCAATTCTGTTAGATAGGCTTTATAATAGGTCTGAAGAGCTAAGAGTTAGAGACGTGAGCGTCACATTGCAATGAGGTGGAAGATTCTCTGCCACAATTTGAATAGGTTCGTCCAAATTTTTTAGACGTTGAAGCACCTTCATAAACTACTAAAACTTAAGGAGCCAGGAGGATCAAAATGGTAAAACCATTAAAAATGTAAAAAAGACAAATCTCTTCTTGTCGGATTTTTTAACACTTGTGTAGTGGTTTCACAATTTAAATTGTTTGGAATTTTTAGTTATGGTTTTATGGAAACCTGATGATGTTTTGATGTCGAAGATGCTTTAACTTTTCATTTTCATTATTTCATTTATTGTAAATATTTGTGATAATGATAGTAATGCTAATAATATATATATATATATATATATATATATATATATACTATAATAATATATATATATTATATAATGTATATATATATATAATTATATAATATATATATATATATATAGATGGGTTATAAATTATAATATATATAACTATATATATATAATATATATCTAATATATAATATATATACTATATATATTATATTAGTATTATATATATATATATATATATATATATATATATATTTATATATATAATATATAATAATATATATATAATATACGGTATAAATATAATATATACTATATATATTATATTTTATATATAAATATATTAATATATACTATATATATATATATATATATTAATAATATCATATATATATCCTTAAATAAAAATATTATTGCGTTTCATTTTGAAAGCCCTGACATTGTTGGACCGTAAAAATTTACGGTAATTGGCCGGCATCTATCGCTGCCAACCAATTACCGTAAAAAATACAGCGACCGTATTTCTACTATAAAATGTGACCGTATTTTTTACGGTTTATTGCTGTATTAAAAGCGGTGACCGTTTTTATTATATAACGTGGTCTGTATTCTTCTTACGTACCGTCTACTGTATATGAAACACGGGCGAACCGATATTTTATTGAGATTAACGGTGTCGTATTTTTTACGGTACCTTATCGTACTGAAAACGGCTACCGTATTTTATGAGATAACGGTGGTCGTATTTTTTACGGTACCTTATCGTTCTGAAAACGGCTACCGTATTTTACTAGATAACGGTGACCGTATTTTTTACGGTAATTGGTTGGCATCATTGGGTCAATGACCAAGCTACTTTGCAGAGATTTACTGTATATTTTAGAGATGAAAATAGTAAATTAAGAAGTCACTCTTTGTGCTTTAAGTAACTACTTAGAGCACAACACATCAGTTGTTCACGTCTTCCAAACATATGTAGTAAAATATATTAAACATAATTTGCCTAAAGTTGAAAAGTAGTATATTTTTCAGATGGAAGTGGTAGCCAGTATAAGAATAAAAAATAATTTGTTAACATTTGCCATCACCAAAAAGATTTCGCATTAAAAGCTGAATGGCATTTCTTTGCATCTTGCCACGGGAAAAATGCCTGTGATGGGGTTGGAGGAACAACAAACGCGAATTAAGCAAAAGTTCAGCTTACCAAGGAACAACAACACACCCAAATCTATATATTGATCAAAAATATATTCACTTCTGCAAGAGAAAATTAAGAGGAATAACGTTTTTCTCGTTAAAAGAAGAAGAAATTCATGAACACATTGAAAGACTTAAAAACGAGATATGAAAATTGTTTGAGAATTAAAGGAACAAGAAACTTTCAAAAATTCTTTCCCCTTTCAGAGAACATAATTAGGTGCTATCCAACCTCAAAAACTGACGTTTACGAAGACCACTGTGTCAGCAAAAATTTCATTAAGTGTAGAGATAAATGACACAGTAGCTTGCGTATATGATGACCAATGGTGGTGGATTGGAAAGGTAGAAGAAATAAGTGTGGAGAACGATGATGTTTATTATATTTTTTTACATCATCCTTCCGGACCCAGACACTTCATTCAGTGTCAGGATTGCCGATCGTATGGATCCCCAGAAAAATAAGCCTTTTACGAAAACTTTCATGGGCTTGAAATAAAAATGTCATTAACAGGCAGAAATTACAACATCTCAAACAAAGTTTCCGAAGAAATCTCTCTGCTTGAACAATCACAGATACAAGCGCAAGTAAATATATATTATATATATATATATATATATATACTATATATATTATATATAATATATATATATATTATATATAATATATAATATATATATATATATAATATTATATAGTATATATACCGGTATATACTGCACAATTTTTATATTTGTCATTTAAAGTTTTTTTTGTTATATTATACCGATGATATACTATGATTATACTATATCATATATAATATATAGTATATATATATAAGTAGTATATAATAGTATATATATACTATATATATATATACTATATTATATTATATATATTATATATATATATAGTATATATAAATTTTTTCAAAGTTATTTAGTTTTAATTTGTCATTTACAGTAGATAAAATGGTACATTCTTAATTGTATATTATTATTAACCTTAAAATTAAATTTTTAAACACTTATTTTTCATTTCTCCTTGATGCCACACTATTTCATTTGTCTATGTATTGTCTTGAACTATAATAACTAATAATAGCGTACTCATACAACAACTTAAATTTTTTTTATTTTTTTTGGCATTTTTGAATGGCTGTATTTCTTAAAACAAGCAAATACCAAAGTCAATATTGCAGTTGAAGGAACATCTATGGTAGTAGTATAATTGTGTGAAAATTTCAGATTTTTAGAACTTACCCCATCAGAGATATTAAGGTTCGAAGTTACCGATTTTCCGAAAACTCTGATTTTATGACACCCTGATAAATTTTTTTAAAAATATTTACCAAACTTCAAATAAAATTTAAGTTAAACCATAGTATGTATCATCACACCAAATTTTATATCGTTAAATTATTCCTTCTTTTAATAATACCCCCACGAAAATGGAAATTTCTTCGATTTTTTAAACACAATTTGCGATTTCATTTTATTGGTGAATATTATTTTCCAAAAAAAAACAGGAAAGGCCAAATGTAACCTTAAAGTATCCCAAACAAATCACTCTCTATGAAATTTGTTATAAGAATTACCAATATGGGGATATGACTTAAAATGTTACCTCTATAAGTATAAATTTTTGCGCCACCTGTAAACATTTTGGCTCACCCTGCTACAACCAGAGTAAATCTACAAAAACGAATGGTGATTAGTGTTTTTGAACTGTCCATGGATAACATTAACAGCATGCAAAATATAAAGTTTTTCAAAAATTATCGAGCGGCCAACTTCCATTATTTTTGTACGCAAAAATGGATAGACCCAAATACTATATATTATTATTATTATACATAGATATTATATATATATATATAGTATTATATATATTATATATTTATATAATAATATATTATATATTATTATATATAAGAATATATATATATATATATATATATTATATTATATATAATATATATATATATATATATATCACAATATATATATATATATATATATATATATATATATATATATTTAAAATTCGGCTATATCTCTCAATATTGATTCGAATAAATCTTTTCCGCTATTTCTTCTACGCCATACAAACTCGCAGAGATATGAATTAGTCATATGTCTATGCATTTCCTTTTGCTTCTTAATTTTATATTTAAACAGACTCCACGTACCTTCAATATTTTGAGTATGGGCTCCAGTAATAGGATCAACAAAATTTTGACTGTGATTTACAGTCAAATGCCTAAAAGAATAGGCAGTGAGTGAACTTATGTTATAGTATGATCGCCAACAATCACTGATAATGATGGAGCCTGGTTTTATGTACGTTTTTATACAGGTTGAATGATTGAATCGGGATTCAAATCAAATTCAATGACGATTTGAATGTCATGTGTTACTCGATTGCTGATAAGTGACGCTTAATATATCGAGCGAATATTCTGTCATTGCTTATTCCAACTTTTTTAACAAGACGCGCAGCACGATTTTCTTAATATTTGAAAATTATGATTAATATTTGAAAATTATGACAAGGCCGTGTAAAGAAGGGTGATGCCGTATATAAGGGTGGATTATATATATAAATATATATATTGTATATAGAATATATATATATATATATATATATATATATATATATATATATATATATATATATATATATATATATATATATATATATATATATATATATATATATATATATATATATATATATATATATTTGTAATGGAAATATATTATAACACATCTTTTCTCTAATTTATAAATAAATAAATAAATATATTTCCTGTTTTAATTTTACCCTTTTCATAATAAATTGCAATAAGGAGAAAGATGATATTTAACACAAACTCATTTTCAACTATATATTTAAAACACAATTTCCAAACATTTATAATCAATAATCCTTAAACTTTTCATTACGGCTTAAAATAAACAATATGATAAAATAAACGCAGTTCCTGCAACACACAACCATCTTTAAAATAAACAACATCATATTAAAATATTCACAGTTCCTGCGACACAACCTTTAAAATAAACAAGTAATTTAAAATCTAATCCTTTACCTTAATCCTCAATCCAGGCAATAAGCCCAAAATAAACTTACAAATACTTATTCCTTCGTTTCCTAAATCAAACCCTTTCAGAAATATTTACTATTCCTTCGTCTTACGATGATCCCTCCGAAAAGACTTGTGCTCAACCCCGAACCACGTCGACCTGACTCCCTGTCAGCAATACGGCACATATCCGCTTGGTTTCTCGTTGAACACAAAATCCCCGATTTGGATCCTCTTCTTTCTGAACACTGATTTTCGTAAACATCGATTTTTCCTTTGGCAGAGAATACTTCTCACTTCTGTTATCACGTCCCGAACTCATCCCCTAAAAATGTATAAATGCGTTCGATAAATACTGCCTTAAATTTTTAGCAAGTAAAAAAAGTAAACACATAAAATATAATTTCACTCGTATTTTCACTTACCGTTCAGTACGGGTTTCTAAATACTCTTTTTATTTACTCCTCACTTGGTAACTTTTTGCCTGGCTTATTCCTTTTCTTACTTTTCAGCGATAGCAACCTTTCGTCCTTCTCTCTGCGTTGTTTCCAGTAGTAACACCTTTTTCATAAATTTTGATTCCAAGTTACGCCTCTCTTTCAGTAGTTGGTTTGTTCAGTAACAATATATAGTTGTCCCTTGGTTCCCATAACCAGAGATGGGTAGTGGAAACATGCACCAGAAGCCTGATGCATGAACACACTTAGATTATAAATCATGTTAGTTGTAAGGTTGCAAATAAATTCGTTAAACATTCAACAATTTAATTTTTTAATTCTTTAACAGATAAGCCGCGAGGAGTCCCTCCCCAGACGGGTTATAAACGATGTGCGCTATTCCTTACGGCAGGTAGCCAGTAATCTGAGTTCCGCCAAAGATCAGCAAAAGCTCTCTCCAGGGCAGACAAACGCTCTGCATCAGCAAAGCTGTCTAGTGGTATAGTTCCTTCAATAGGGAGAAAAGAAACAGCGGGAAGACATGGGGCGGGAGTGCAGGGAAAACGCTGGAGGGATAGCTGTAAAGTGGCAGAAACTGCGGGTATTTGGTCGGCTTTTTCTGCTATCACTTGGAGGCTCAGCGCTGCGTCCAAGGATACGCGCATCCTCGCGGCACAGAGGCATCTTCTTAAAAATTCGTACAATTGCCTCATCTCTGGTCCAAGGTGTTTCACCCAGCAGGGTTGGGGAGTCGGTAATTTTGAAGAGAGTGGAGTCGGAGTCGGTAATTTTGAAGAGGGTGGAGTCGGAGTCGGTAATTTTCAAGAGGTTGGAGTTTCGGTAGCTTTCAAGATAGTAGAGTTGAAGTCAGAAAATTTTGATGACAAAGTTGTAAATTGTGACTCTGTGAGTGACTTCAATCACTTCATACAAGTTCACTGACTTGCGACTTTCCACAGCACAAAATGCAATTGCAAACCTCGAAGTTTTTAACCTGCACCTTAATTATGTTTGAATTTGGATTTATTCAAATAAATAAACCTTCAACCTATACAATCTAGGCTTTAAGATTCTAGTTAAATATGACCCATGGAAAGTGAAGAGAAAAATCTTAAATTGTCAGTATTCTACTAGCTGCTGTTCATGATGACCATATCTACAGGATAAGCTTAACTGAAGATCAACAGCAAAAAGCTAAATCTGCAGTACTCAACATGACCATTTGTATTAAAGGGTTGCACGAAGAAAAGGATACATCTGGACATATTGTAAGTGATAAACCAAAGTTAGCCCCATTTACTACTTCTGAAGTCATTCTTCAGAAAGCTCGGAAGATGAGTATTTAAAGCAGGGATGGCACGGAAAAAATCAATTGATTTTTTCAACTGATTTTTTTCACTTGATTTTTGCTCCAAAAAATCATGATTTTTTTTTGTTTTTGTTTTGGTTTTTTATATATATATTTTTTAATTTTTTTGGATATTTAAGTGATTTAATTTCAATAGAAATAAAAAATTAGAATAATAATATCATAGCAAGGCTACTCTGTTTCAAATTTCTACATTATAAAAATATTAACAAAAGATCATGTTTCAAACATGTTTGTTTTATTTCTGATGTAATATATTATCATTATTACAAATAACACTCTTTAGTGTTGCGGTTTCATTGTGTCATAGACTATAAGCCCTATTTTAAGATTTTGAACTCGGATATAGGGCCTAGGGTTAAAAATAATACTTAATCGAACTTAAAAAAAAAAATTTTGTTTACAAATTATATTTCGCGTGACGTCACGATTCTCAAAAAATCCAAATAATCCAAAAAATCAAAAATTGATTTTTTTCTCAAAAAATCCAAAAAATCCCCAACCCTGATTTAAAGCTTCTAAATATTGAAGAACTAAGTCGAAAGCGTCGACGGGTTCAAGAAAAAGATTAAGGTCCTTCTTCATCTTTGTACACAATATTCCATAACTTTAAACAAATTTTCTTTGCTGCACTGAAAGAAGTTGAAAAAATTAATATAACTTCGACTGCACAACAGCTGATTCCAAATGTTTATAAACAAGTTTATTAAGGCGTTTTCGATTTTGCACTTTGGCTAACGAAATTTAGGAAAATACTAAAGTTGCGTTCCATTTTGTCAAATTTAGCACATTTAGAAAATGCTCACCAAACGTAAGGAATTTCCTAAATTCTATAAGATTGCTATTTCCCGTGCTTACCGAATTTAAGGAAAATGCTAACGAACAAATGTAAACAAACAAGATGGCGGCGTAGTAGGTTGTTGATTTGATGAATGCTTCATTCATGAAATTAGCTTTAAAAAACTAATTTCTTCCAAATCGATAAACTCCATCACAATATTTGATCAATTATTTGTAATAAAAACCATTTGTTATTTTTTTTTATTTTTGTTTATTCCAAAACCACGTGCTCCATCAGAACAGCTGATCAAAAATATTTGTAAACAATCGTTCGATTATGCCCGAAATTCGTGCTAAAACTGGATTAGCATTTCTTATCGAGCGTTAGCACAAATGCAAAATGGAAAACGGCTTTAATAAGAATTCGCGGTCGATTTGGCACGAAACCGTTCTTAAAATGCGTAAGATTTTATCTTATCGAGCGTAAGACAAAATGCCAAAACGAATTAAACGTATTAAAATTTAAGACTCTGTTCTCCAATGTTTGTTTACATCAATAATCAAAAAGCCATTCAAGATTCTTGCAGCGAAAATTTAAAGATAGAAATTTAAATTTCTATCTATATATTTCACTGCAGATAACTAAAGATTTCTGTAGCATCCATTCAAGATCTTGATTTGAGGAGCAGTTCGGTTGAAGAATTTTCAAAATCTTTAAAGAATCTTTACTGTGGAACACACCCTAAGAATTTAGAGAGGGAGGGAGGAGAAACAAATCAGGATTTGACAAATATATGAACAAAACGGGAAACTCAACTAATGAGATTCTGTTTTTTCGCAAAGAAAAAAAAAAATTTTGAAAACAATATTACGATGTGTCATCATCGAAAACTATCGAGTCGTATCATTCATATATCAGTCGATTATTTCAATCGATATTTTTTGGTCATCTTGAGGAATAGGGAGTGCAGTTTATTGTTGTTTATTTTTGGTATTTGTTAATACTTATCTTTACATTTTTTAATCATTCATTTATTTTATTTTTTTTACTAATCTTGTGTTAATGGAACTCATAATTCATATGGGTTAAAAGGACATAGTACTCCTACAGAGGTGAGCACAAAGGAAACGAAATTCTATTACTAGAAAGATAGAATTGGACATTCAGTCACTGATTAGGGATGCCGATATATAATAAATATCGATATCTTAGATAATCGGTATTTTAAAAATATCAAATTGCCCCTCTATATATTATCGGTAATATCGATATATCGGTTTAAAAAAATATCGTTTATATATATATATATATAAGAGTTATATATATATATATATATATATATAGGTTATATATATATATATATATATATATATATATATATATATATATATATATATTATATATATATATATATATATATATATATATATATATATATATATATATATATATATATATATATATATATATATATATATATATATATATATGACAAAATTACTTAACGGCTACACGGAACGGGAGGTCGGATCAAACAAAAAAATTTCACAGGTAGACTCTATGATACATAAATAGATGTTCTAGGGGTGAAATGAGTTTTTTTCCTAGGGGTGACCTGACCTGACCTGAACTGACCTAACCTAACCTAACAAAAAATAGGAAAAAAAAATTCATTTCACCCCTAGAACATCTATTTATGTATCATAGAGTCTATCTGTAGCCGTTAAGTAACTTTGTCCTAGGACAAAGGTACTTAACGGCTACATGGAACGGGAGGTCGGATTAAAAAAAAAAAAATTTCACAGGTAGCCTCTATGATACATAAATAGATGTTCTAGGGTCGAGTAAAATGAATTTTTTTTTCTATGTTCTATGGGTCAAGTGAGGTTGGGTTAGGTCACGTCAGGTCAGGTCAGCTCAGGTCAGGTGACCCCTAGAAAAAAAATTACTTTCACCTATAGAACGTCTATACTAATGTTTACTAACTTTAAAACACTACTTATGGACACATCTGATAAAAATTACAATAATATTTGAAAAACAAATACATATCTTATTTTTATTTTATTTTCATAACGTATATAAAAAGGTTTAGTTGCCCATATAATATCATTTTCTTAAAAGATTGAAAAGATAATATTGGGGAATGTAATGCGGATGTCTGTGAAATTTGGGAGAAGGGGCAGATTTAAAGGTGAAAGACACTTGGCTCCGCCCATTCTTCCAAATTTATGACCGTATCCCTCACGCAGTCAGAAAGTAGTTCGGCAGATGATACACAAAAAAATTTAATTACTTTTTAAAGTTTTTAGCTTCACCTCTAAAAATGTTTATTTTTATTTGTACTTTTGTTTGATATACACTACATTTACTAATTTACCCTATTAGCGTGTAGCCGTTAAGTAACTATAACCTATTTGGCAAAGTTATATATAAATATAACCATAATGAAGAAGAAATATAAGATATATATATATATATATATATATATATATATATATATATATATATATATATATATATATATATATATATATATATATATATATATATATATATATATATATATATAACCTTTTTAAAGAAAACACTAATCATGGCCCTGAATTAGCAGTGGAGGTGATTTTACATAGGGAATAAAGCTTCGAGTAAAGTGGAAAATCTTCACATATAAACTTAAAGTTAAACATTTCTAATTTCAGATTAAATTAAAATTTAATTAAAGATTTAACCTTAATATCAAAACTAGTATTGTCCTGTATTATATAGGATACTTTCATTACTTTTTATAAATATCTAATTTGAAAAGTAAAATACGCAATAGGCATATTTTTGAAAGTGTAGGGTTGGAGTCGGAGTCGGAGTCGGTAATTTTCAAGAGGTCGGTCGGAGTCGGAGTCGGAGTCGGGGTCGGTAACTTTCAAGATAGTAGAGTTGGAGTCAGAAAATTTTGAACTGACCAAGTTGTGAATTGTGTTTCTGTGGGTGACTTCAATCACTTCATGCAAGTTCACTGACTTGCGACTTCCATATCTCAAAATGCAATTGCAAACTTCGAAGTTTTTTAACCTGCACCTTATGTTTCAATTTGAACTATATTCTAATAAATTCAACCTTCAACCTTATACCATCTATATTTAAGATGCTGAAGAAATAAAAAAACTCCATGGTACGAAGAGAAATTTCTCTCATTGACAATGATATTCTACTAGCTGCTGTTATATTGATCCTATCTACAGGGTAAGTCTAACTGAAGATCAACAACAAAAAGCTTAATCTTGCACCTTTGCAACGTGGACCATTTTGTATTAGCGGGTTGCAGGAAGTTCAAGAAGAACATCTGAACATATTGTAAGTGATGAAACTACAACTATCCCCCATTACTACCTTCTCAAGTCATTTTTCAGAAAGCTCAGAAGATGAGTATGAAAAGCTTCTAGATATTGAAGAGTTTAGTCGGTAAAGCGTCGACTGCTCTACTCCAAAGCAAGTTAGTTGAACGGCTTTTTTTTCTGCTCTCAGTCACAAAATCAGACATAAGAGAAAAAAAAATGGAGAACTCTGGCAGATGTTATTATATATATATATATATATATATATATATATATATATATATATATATATATATATATATATATATATAAATATATATATATATTATATATATAGTATTACATATATACATATATATATAGTTATATTTATACATATATATATATTATTATATATATATTATATATATATGTAAACATATCTTTATATATATATATACTGTATATATATATATATATATATATATATATATATATATATATATATATATATAAACACAAATACAAACACAAATACTTACCTCACTCCTCTATATATATATATATATATATATATATATATATATATATATATATTATTATTATAAATATATATATATATATATATATATATATATTATTATTATTATTATTATTATTATTATATATATATATATATATATATATATATATATTTATATATATATATATATATATATATATGCATATAATTAGTAGCAGTTATATATATATATATATATATATATATATATATATATATATTATATATATATAAAGATATGAAGATATATATATATATATATATATATATATATATATATATATATATATATATATATATATATATATATATATATAAGTGAACTTCAAAAAAAATATTTCTCTGAAAAAGCTCAAAACATACTTTTTCAATTCCACAGGAGAAGAAAGCCTAACAGAACTAGCTTTAATGAGTGTTCATCGTAGCTGCACAATTTAAACGAAGGAAGTTATCAATCATTTTGTTGTTGAGGTATAAAATTAAGAAATTTTTATATGAAGAAAATGATATCTTTTTATTTTTATTTTCAAGTTACTATTAATGTTACATTACTGTTAATGTTGTTTGCTGGATTTATCTACCCTTTCACCCCCACTCTGTGGCTCGACATGTACCCTTAATTTTTTCATCTATTTGATAGAAAGAAACAAACTGTAGCTTTTCTGACCTCTAAAACGTTGTTTTCCTTTCTTTGTTCAGGTCACTTCTTTCAGAATTTTCATTTTTCAAAAACATGTTTTGACATTGCCCTTCAAACTTTTTACAGTTTATTTTCGAAATGATTCCACTTGAAATATACGCTGATGAGTTAATTTCCAGCAATGTATTTAGCTTTTTTATTTTTTAAATTTATGCTCAGTAATATCGTAATTCAAACCCACCTTCATTTGGTTTTAAAATAGTACCAGGACAACTTTTTGCTTTCCCATGATCTGGAGGAAATCTGTCGTGAGCTTTGCAGTCTTGGGAGATGCACAATTTTTACTTAGATAATTTCTTTGTATATACAGTAGTTTTAGGATTGTTCTTGGAACAAATTTTCAAAAAAAATTTTTTTGAAATTTGAAATTTTCTTTTTTGAGTGTACAAAACAATATTTAAGTAAAAGATGGTCTTGCCCGGGCTATAGCAGTACTGAAAATTTGACGTTGATCGGACAAGTAGAAAAATATATCAATATTTCACTTTTTCACAATATGTTTTTTTTTTGAAAAGGATATTATTTATTTTTACTTATCGCATCAACATCAAATTTTCGGAGCTTATAGTCGGGCGAGATGCATCTTTTTACTTAGATAATTTTTTTGTATACTCAAAACAAAAAAAGAAAAAAATTTCCCAAAATATTCGACTACATATGCTCTGAAATTTCATCCAGATCGCATGAGAAGGAAAAAAGTTATCGCAATTTTTCATTTTAAAAACCAAAAAGTGGATTTTGAATTTTGACATTGCAAAGCACAAATTTTAAAAATCAAAAACTATTTCAGCATTTTGAAGGTAATGGACCCATCTATGCATATTTCAAGTTTGAAGTCATTTCGAAAATTGTGTGAAGTTTGGTATATAAAGTGAGGAAGACACATGAATGAAGAGATGAAAATCTGAAAGACGACTACAGATGAAAAACACTCCAAAACAACGTGGTTTTAGAGTTCAGAAAAGCTAGTTTGCTTCTTTTCCCATCAAAATTATGCAAAAATAATTTCATGTCCATCTTTGGGGGTGAAAATTGGGCTGCCCGAAGCAAATATTGGACCCTGCCCTTTATTGAAGTAATATATATATATATATATATATATATATATATATATATATATTATTATATTATTATTATATATATATATATATATATATATATATATATATATATATATATATATATATATATATATATATATATATATATATATATATATATATATATTATTTTTTTTATTATTATTATATATTATTATTATATACATATATATATTATATATATATATATATTATTATTATTATTATATATATTATATATATTATATATATATTATTATTATATATATATTATTATTATATATATATATATTATTATTATACGCAGATTGAGAAAGACAGATATTATACATATTACATATTACTTATCACATTCCGCTATTAATATATATATATATATATATATATATATATATATATATATATATATATATATATATATATATATATATATATATATATATATATATATATATATATATATATATATAATCTTAATCAAAACCCCCCGAAAAAATTTTTGTTACGGCTCCTATATATATATATATATATATATATATATATATATATATATATATAGTATGTATATATATATATATATATATATATATATATATATATATATATATATATATATATATATATATATATATATATATATATATATATATATAAAATCATCATCATTATCATCATCACACCTTCTCTCCTCCAAGAGAGGCCATAAGGAGCATGCGTTGGAAACAGAAAAGTAGTAGAAGAATATGACGAAAGTCGAAAAGAAAGCCCAGTCTTTCCGCTCCTTTATACCTTTTAGTGAGAGCTCGTCGCAGTCAGAAAATTCATCCTAGAGCTTCATGGGACCCTGACGGACCCTCACCATGGCATCTCGCCAATGTAGGGTTCATCCATAAACTTCTATTTTGCATCTTTCTTCTCGCCTCTGCTAAACTCACATTTCTCTCCTCCAGGCATTCCTTTACTGACTCAATCCACTTTTCCTTCGATCTCCCAGCCGGTCGATTCCTAGCACACTCACCACTATACATCTGCTTAACCAACCGACTATCATCCATCCTTTTCCACATGACCAAACCATCGCAACGTACTTTCATTGATTCTCTCATTTATTCCTTTCTTCACACCACACAACTCTCTAATACGTTCATTCCTTATTTTACCAATTCTTCTCACACCTAACACGCCCCTAAGATTGTCCATCTGAACATATTGTACTTTAGATCTATACCTCTTATTCCAGACCATAGTCTCACTACTATACATTAACACAAGTAACAAAATACCCTCATATATATATATATTATTATATATATATATATATATATATATATATATATATATATATATATATATATATATATATATATATATATATATATATATATATATATATATATATATATATATATATATATATATAAAAATATATTAAGTATATATATATATCGAAATATATATATATATATATATATATATATATATAACTTTCCAGAGGTAGAGTTTGGAGTTTGTAAATTTTCGAAATTTTGAATTTGACTTCTGGAGTCGGAGTCGGAGTCGGTAGTTAATTTTCAAGAGGCCGGAGTCGGAGTCGGAGTCATCGGTACCTTTGAAGAGGGTGGAAATGAACTGAGTACTGAAAACATAACTTGAACCGATCACAACCCTGGTTGTCATGTGTACAATTTAAGATACTTCAATACTTTTTATATATATCTAATTTGAAAAGTAAAATACGCAATATATGAAAATTGTTTTTCTCTTGTATAATTATCTGACCTTCTTACCTATTACTCCTGAGTCAGACAAAATGTACCCATCATCCAAACGCGCCTGAAAAATACACACATTTTGCTTAAATGTTATTTTATGAAAAAGAAAACTGCTCAAAATTTCTAGAAGTAAAAATATCGTTGATTCGATACTGAGGATAAAATATCGATATATCGGCTGAAAAAATATCATCGGTATTTTTTCGATACTATAAAAAAAAATATCCATATCGATATATATCGGTCCTCTTGCGGCATCTCTAGCTAGTGCCATGACTCAACCAGCTAAATTGTTGTTTGCTCGGATTCTCCTACAACAGGGGTGAGAACCCGTGGCGCATGCGCCAAACGTGGCACATTGAATGGTTAGAAGCTGGGTTACCAGATGTGGCTAATTTCATAAGTTGCCTGCTAAAAGGAAAAAAAAATTAGCCACTCGTTCTTTTGGCTAATTTTGGCTAATTTTTGCTAGATTTAACATAAATATAAAAATCATTTCAAAGTGTCTTAACCATTTGCATAAAATTCCTTTTTGAAACACAATGAACAAGTTTTTCATGTACATCGAGATACAACGTGAGTAGTAGGAGAGCTATATTGAACACCGTAGCTCCGCCCACTTTTTGACCTTTTTTTGACCGCGACCTTTTTTGACCTTGACCTTTTTGGGCAACCTGAATTTTTTGAGCCCAAATTTTTTTTTGGCCTTGACCTTTTTGGGCAACCCAAATTTTTTGAGAACCTAAATTTTTGCAACCCTTCGAAGAAGGGTTGCGCCAAACGGTTGCGTAGCAACCGTTGTACGTGTCCCACCCTAATTTTTTGAGAACCCTAATTTTTTGAGAACCCTAATTTTTTGAGAACCCAAATTTTTGAGACCAACCCTTTGATCTTCCATGGGTCAATTTTGACCCACCGAGCTTTTTGAGAACCCTAATTTTTTGAGAACCCTAATTTTTGAGAACCCTATTTTTTGAGAACCCTATTTTTTGAGAACCCTAATTTTTTGAGAACCCAAATTTTTGAGAACCATATTTTTAATCCCACCGCACACACACACACACACAGATTTACTTACACACACACAGATTTACTTACACACACAAATTTACTTACACACACACAGATTTACTTACACTCACACACAGATTTACTTACACACACACAGATTTACTTACACACACACACACACATTTACATACACACACAGATTTACACACACACACACACACACACCTACACACACACACACACACACATCCATAGACACTTACACTATGACACTTATACACACTATGTCACTTATACACACATTCACTATGACACTTATACACACACTTGCACTCAACCATAGACACTTACATTTACCCATAGACACTTACATTTACCCATAGACACTTACACTATGACACTTATACACACTATGTCACTTATACACACATACACTATGACACTTATACACACATTCACTATGACACTTATACACACTTACACTCACCCATAGACACTTACATTTGCCCATAGACACTTACACTCACCATAGACACTTGTACGTACACACACACACACACACACACACACACACACACACACACACACACACACACACACACACATACACAATTACACTTATAAATAAATACAAATATAATACACAGCCATCTTGATGGTTCATCTTTGATAGCTCAACTTTGATGATGCCATCTTTGAAGGTTCAGCATTATTGATGATTCATCTTTGATGACGTCATCTTTGTCGGTTCATCTTTGATGACTCAGATTTATTGAGGGTTCAGTACATTTTGATGATTCAGTACATTTTGATGGTTCCCAATCACCGTAAGGGTGGTCTAGGAGTGTTCTATTAGTGTTCTATGAGTATTAGATGAGTGCCAGGTGAGTGCCAAGTGAGTGCCAATGAGTGCCAATGAGTGCCAATGAGTGCCAAGTGAGTGCCAATGAGTGCCAAGTGAGTGCCACATAGTGCCAAATGAGTGCCACATAGTGCCAACTGAGTGCCACTTTTTTCAAGCCTTTTCTAGCCTCCCCTGAGCCTCAAATAGCCCTAATATGGGTGTCTACCCCTAGGTTATAAAGTATGAGAAATCGATTGGTGTATATTACAAGTTGCTAGGATGCTTCCTACTATGAGTTAGTCTTTTTCTAACACTTATACACACTATGTCACTTATACACACTATGTCACTTATACACACATACACTATGACACTTATACACACATACACTATGTCACTTATACACACTATGTCACTTATACACACATACACTATGACACTTATACACACATACACTATGACACTTATACACACATTCACTATGACACTTATACACACTTACACTCACCCATAGACACCTACACTCACTCATAGACACTTACACTCACCATAGACACTTTCACTTACATACATACACACTATGACACTTATAAGCACTTACACTAGCCATAGACACTTACACTAGCCCATATACACTTACACTCACACACACCCACACACACACAGATACACTCACACACTCGATATTTTGATGCCTCAACTTTGATGCCTCAACTTTGATGCCTCAGCATTGATGCCTCAGCATTGATGCCTCAACTTTGTTGTCTCAGCTTTGATGGTTCATCTTTGATGACTCATCTTTTATCTACCCATAGATCATAAGCTGAACACCAGGACGCAGCATGATCCCTCCGCGTGAAGGCCCACGACCCCGCACCCGCAGGTGCGTCCCGCCGCGTCCCCGCCCGCCGCGTGCGCCCGCAGGCGCAATATTTCCGCGTACCCGCCCGCCGCGTGCGCCCGCAGGCGCAATATACCCGCGCGAATTAGCTGATTTACTGTTTTAACTTATA
>JABUQX010126916.1:87500-90000 GCA_015478945.1 Trachelipus rathkii | reverse complement strand
AGATAGATAGATAGATAGATAGATAGATAGATAGATAGATAGATAGATAAATAGATTGATAGTACAACAAAATTATTAGAAGAATTAATGACTAAGAACGGGTGCGTAAATTAAAAAGTATCCCAGAATGCAAGTAAAGATTTCCGATGAACATTTATTTCCCTTTCATGTAAAAGTTCATTGCCATTTTTTACATTAGTACAGGAATGTTCCCTTTTGGGGGGGAATAAAGGAAGAGGAGTAGAAACAGGGAATAATAAAACAGGAAGAGGCTAAAAACCTGTCTAAATAATAAATTGGTTTATTGTACGAACTTGTCCAGCATTCATTAGGTCTCTCTGCCCTAAATTGGACATATATTTTTTTTTATAACTGTCAGTAATGAAAGAATTTTTTTAGTCTAATTTTAGTCTAATTGTACGTTCATAAGGACTAGTCTCTCAGAAGCGGACCAACTTTATATTAATGATAAATGCAAGTTTGCTCGATACACAAACAATGCCTGACAGATCTAAGAATTGACTAAAACATACGTGCGCTACCTCATTATATATATATATATATATATATATATATATATATATATATATATATATATATATATATATATATATATATATATATATATATATATATATATATATATATATAAAAATTAGTATGCTCATCACCATTTCCCATACAACTGCGGGGTGGTGTCAGTTGCAAATACGGATTGCCTAAGCAATTGCAATGCTCCAGGTTATGCAATTAATTGCAATCCTTAGCAAAACTTCCCATTTTACACTCTTCTCCAAATGATCCTATCATGTGCAGTCTGTTACTTTCATTCATACTAATGAAATTTGCTATTAATAACTTCTTTACTCCATCTAGCCATCTCTATTTTGGTTTGTTCCTACCCATTTGGGGCATAAACGAAATTCTTTGCTAAATTTCCCTCATTCATTTAAAGCACGTGTCAATAGCACCTCAGTACCCATTGATTGCTTTTTTAATTTTTCACCAGACATCTCTTCTAGCTACACATTTCTCTTATCCTTGAATTTCTGTTTACTCTAAAAATGTCTCGTAAGCCTTTCATTTCCAAAACCTCAAATCTTTTGTTTATCTTAGAGTTTAATGTCTATGTCTCATAGCCATGCAGAACAGCTGGAACAAATATACACTCAAACACTTGCATTTTTACTTTCTTTGATAAATTTTCCTTTTATCATATTTCTCTATGGCTACATAACACTCTTTCGCACTCTGCAGCTCTATGGTCAATTTCTTCATTCATCCCTCCGAAAGTCCAAATATCCATCCCAAAGTACCTAAAAATCGTAGTTTCTGTTAGGTTTTCACTATTCAACTTTATGATATCCAACCCAGATTGAGAACTTTCTCTTCTGAGTTTTGTACTAATTTTCATATTGTAATTATAGCAGGATTATTTTTTAGCCCTTTTTCTAGACACACACTCGTTCAAACCCAAATACTAATTTGCTGAAATTTCTCTTTTTGAATCAGACACAAACATAGTATCGTCAGCAAATAATAAACGGAACGTTGATCTCCCAATTATCCTCATGTGGATACATATCAGCTTCTTTCCCCACTACACTATCTGTAAGATATTAAAAATCCATGGAGATATCATACACCCCTGTCTGAGAAGAACTACTACTGCTTTAAACAACTTTCCTTCCTTCTTTCCTCTTCATCCTAACGCATGATCTATTGTTCCAATAAAACAACTTTATCGTATTTAATAACAATTCTTTAACTCCATATTCTTCCAATACTTTCCACAACTTCCCTCTTTGAACTCTGTCATATACCTTTTCGAAATAAAGGAAGCACACAAACATATTTACAAGTTTCTTTTCTGAGTATTTTTCTGCCAGTATTTTTAAGGTAATTACTTGATCCACATATCTTCCATCCTTAAATCTACATTGTTCTCCAATCTGTTTATCAGTTTTACTCTTATTACCTCTTTTCATTAATACTCGTCCGGACAAATTTACTTAACGGAGACACGGAACAGGAGGTCGGATCCAAAAAAAAATTTCTCAGGTATCCTCTATGATACATAAACAGATTTTCTAGGGGTGAAATGATGTTAGGTAAGATGTTAAGTTAGGTTAGGTTAGGACAGGTTAGGAATACCCTTTTAGTAGTGTTTAGTAACTTTAAAACACTACTTATGGACACAGCTGATAAAAGATGCAACAATATTTGAAAAAAGGTTACATATCTTACTTTTATTTTATTTAAAAAAAATGGTCAATACACAACTTTTGGAACAAGATGGGAGTCCTGTCAGTCTTGTGGGACTTTGCACCTTTATCTGCAAACATTAAATAATCTCATCAGCTACTCCTTGACACAATTACCTCCTTCTTTTAGCATTTCTGCTTGTATGGAAATCAAACCCCGAAGACTTTCCTCCCTTAGTTTTCTTTAGAACATTCAAGATTTCATTCTTTGTAATGTGTCCCACATTTTCACTACT
>JABUQX010126916.1:80000-82500 GCA_015478945.1 Trachelipus rathkii | reverse complement strand
AAAGTTTTTAACGTGTTTTACTTCACATAAATGTGAACTGCCATGAACATATAATACCGGTGAATATTTTCGACAGCTTGAACACCTCAAACTTCCATTCATTGTTGCCGTACCATCATATCGTTGTTCAATCAGAAAGCCATTATTTATTTTAAACATCGTAATATTGCCTTTACTAGAAATTACTAGAACTAAACCGAAGAAATATTCACGAACAACAAATATGTTTTTCGCCTTTATGTTAATATATACTCTTAATTTGTTTTATTATTTTTAATTATTCTTGTAAATTAAAATTTAGATGCTCAAGTCATTAAAATAATCTTGTTTATAATATATATATATATATATATATATATATATAATAATATATATAACTATAATAATATAATATATATAGCTTATATATACTATAATTATATAATATATATATGATATATATATATATATATATATATATATATTATATATAATATATATATAGACATTAAAATATATTTTGTTTATAATATATAATATTATATATATATTATAACCTAAAATAACTTGAACTTATATATATATATATATATATATATATATATATATATATATATATATATATATATATATATATATATATATATATATATATATATATATATATATATATATATAAAATATATATATATATATAACTATATATATATATATATATATATAGATATATATATAATATTATATATATATATATATTACTAAATATATATATATAATATATATATTATATATATATTATATATATATATAATATAACCATTTTTAAATGAAAGATAATTAGGTTAAGTCAACTAAGATGAACGAAAAAGAAAAAGAAGAAGCACGAAAAGTGGAAAAGGTAATAAGAAACTAACTTCTGCTATTAGTTAGAAGAATATGGATGAAAGACGGAAAAGGTTTTCTCAGAAGAAGAATAAAAGTTATAGTTAAAGACAAATGAAGAAGACTGAAATATTTTTAGTGATTTTTATTATTTTTGGATTATTATTTATTATATATATATAAATATATAATACTATATATATATATTAATAACATATATATATATATATATTTAGATATATATATTTATACAGAGATATACACAGGCACGCTCCCAACCCCACACCCACCCATTATATATATATATATATATATATATATATATATATATATACTATATATATATATATTATATACCATAATATATATATATTATATATTATAATAATATAATATATATATATATATAGTATATATATATATATAGTAATATATATTATATATATATATTATATTAATATATATATATATATAATTAAAGTTAGGTTAGGTTAGGTTAGAATAGTTTTGGTATACTATAGCAAAACTCATTTTATAATGTAAATTATTTATATATATATATATATATATATATATATATATAATAATATATATATATATATATATATATATATATATATATATATATATATTTATAATAAAATAATATCTATATATATATATACTATATATATATATATATATATTATATATAATATATATATATATATATATATATATATTACGATATATAGTATAGTATATATATATTTATATATATTATATGCTAGGTCGGATGTAGTGTATATAATTAATATAATATATATATATATTATATTATATACTATATATATATATATATATATAAATATATATATATATATTATATCATATATAATCTCTAGTCTAAACAGAGAGGTTCAAAACGGGTCATTGTTACAAAATTAATAAATAAGATAACAGCTGATATAGATTTATATACAGATAATGAGATAAGGGTTCTCATCTTAAATTTAAAAACAAAATTAAATTTAATTGAACTTGGAAACCAACAAAGAATGCTTCGAAATTATTTATATCTTTCCTTTTTAATTTCAATTTTATTTATTATTATTTTTTTTCCCAATATTATTATTATTATTTTTATTTTCTTTATTTATTTATTTATTTTTTATTTTATTTTTTTTGCCACCGAAAAATTGTTAGAATCTTAAAGTATAATATTTCCTCCCATACCCTCTTGCCTTGTCATACCACAAAAACACTTTAATTTGATAACAGGCTGGCAACGTGTCCGATTTATCTAAAGTGACATAAATGACAAAGAAAATACATTTTTGTAACAGCGAATTATTTTGCATAAAAGAATTCACTTTACAATAAAGAAATATCGGCTAGTCGAAACTTTCCTTAAATTTTAGCTCCACTTTTAAGGTTGGCACCTAAGTTATATATTCTGAAAATAAATCAGTAATTCTTAATGTACGTAATAGTATATTAAAAAAGCCTATTTTCTGGTAAAACAGACAGAAGAAATAAATTTTTTATATAAGTTATAGCTTATTTGCAACAAAATTGAGATAACTTCAAACATGGTAAGTTTCACTCATTCGTTTATAAAAACAGAACTGGTCTTTGAAGTTTTTACTGGTAAGTGGTA
>JABUQX010126916.1:62500-75000 GCA_015478945.1 Trachelipus rathkii | reverse complement strand
AATAATAGTAATAATAGTAATAATAATAGTAGTAGAGCAGTCATTCCGCAGCCCGTAGTCTCTTGACCTTTTTCTGACCGCGACCTTACTTGACCTTTGGGCAACCTTTTTTTTAGCCCTAACTTTTTTTTGGCCTTGACCTTTTTGGGCAACCCGAATTTTTTGAGAACCCAAATTTTTTGAGAACCCAAATTTTTTGAGAACCCAAATTTTTTGAGAACCCAAATTTTTTGAGAACCTAATTTTTGCAACTCCTTTCGAAGCGAAGGTTATATAAACGGTCATACAAACCGCCAGCCGTGTCCCCCTAACCTTTTTCGAGAACCCTAATTTTTTTGAGAACCCCAATTTTTGAGAACCCTATTTTTTTGAGAACCCTAATCTTGAGGTTCCAACTGACCTTTTTTCGACCAAACCCTTTGGTCTTCCATATGAGTCAATTTTGGCCCACCCTAATTTTCGACCAACCCTTTGGTCTTCCAGGGGTCATTTAGCCCACCCTAATTTTCGACCAACCCTTTGGTCTTCCATGGGTCAATTTTGGCCCACCCTAATTTTCGACCAACCCTTTGGTCTTCCATGGGTCAATTTTGGCCCACCCTAATTTTTGGCACCCTTTAGGGGCTTAGCCCTATTTTTGATGTTTTTGTTTGACCATGATATTTCGGCCTTGACCTTTAAGCATATACTAGTAATAATTTTGGCCCATTTGGTAATTTTGGCTACCCTTTAGGGTTTAGCCCGTTTTGATGTCTTAATTTTGTTTGACCATGAGAATTACCCACCTTGCTATATACCATGTAATAATTTTTAGCCCACGGTAATTTTTGTCCTTCCTTTAGGGCTTAGCCCTTTTTGATGTCTTTTAACCTTGTTTGACCATGATATTTCAGCCTTGGTCTCGATGAGAGCATTATGGCTGATTTGGCACTGCTTCACTGCCCAATCCACGTGCTTGGCTCCCGACTTATAGCACCCAGTGGATATCCCACAACATGATCATCTAATGGCACGTGAATGCGGGTATACAAAGAGTTTCAATAGCACAATGGCATGGGTGAAACGCACTGATGCAGTGAGCTGCAAAGTGGCCATAGCTGCCGCAGCGCCAACCGATGCACTTAGCCTTCGATCATCTTTGATCAGCCACTGACATGGGTGTCTACCCCAGGTTATAAGGTAAGGTGAATCGATTGCGATATTACGTTACAGGATGCTTCCTACTATGTTAGTCTTTTCTAACACTTATGCACACTATGTCACTACATACACTATGACACTTATACACACATTCACTATGACACTTATACACACTAGGACACTTATAAGCACTTACACTCGTCCATAGACACTTACACTTACACTCACACACTTGATATTTTGATGCCTCAACTTTGATGCCTCAGCATTAATGCCTCAGCATTGATGCCTCAACTTTGAAGGTTCATCTTTGATGACTCATCTTTGATGACGTCATCTTTGATACCATCTATATTGATGATTCATCTTTGATGAAATGTCTTTTTTGAGTCCATCTCACCCCATCAAAGAACAGAGTTTATTATCATCCTCCCTAGATCATAAGTTACCCACCAGGGCGCAGCGTGCAGCCCCCCAGCGTAAAGGCAGTCAACCCTGCACCCGCAGGCGACCTGATGCGTTACTATATGGGGTCGCGCCTGCCGCAACGCAGCAGTATTTCCAGCGTTCCCGCCCGCCGCGTGCGCCCGCAGGCGCAATATTCCCGCGCGAATGAAAAATATATATACTATAAGTCATTCATTTTTATTTCATACTTAAACATTTCAAAGAATTTCTTTTCAAATATACTATGAGTCATTCATTTTTATTTCATACTTAAACATTTTTATTAAAAACATTTTCGCGAACCTAAAACTGTAACTCATTACAGACCTATTATTTAACACATATATTTATTAACATTATTTTTTACTTAATACTTTTTTACTTAATACTTATAATTTATAAATTTTTTAAGAAGAAAAAATTCCAGGTGTCTGATATATAATCATTTTATTTTACTACAATTGTACGAAATATTTATTAAAAACATAAACTTTACATACCTTAAAGCAGTAAATCAGTAAATCAATAGAGGTGTTACCTAACACCTAAGGGATTAGTATGCTTTTGTTTTACTGCTTTACTGCTTTAACTTTCTGCTTTACTGCTTTAACTCACTGCTTTACTGCTTTAACTCACATACATTGCATACCTTAAAGCAGTAAATCAGTAAATCAATAGAGGTGTTACCTAACACCTAAGGGATTAGTATGCTTTTGTTTTACTGCTTTACTGCTTTACTGCTTTAACTTTCTGCTTTACTGCTTTAACTCACTGCTTTACTGCTTTAACTCACATACATTACATACCTTAAAGCAGTAAATCAGTAAATCAATAGAGTTCCAACACCTAAGGGATTAGTATGTTTTTGTTTTACTGCTTTACTTTTAACTTCTTCTGCCTTACTGTTTAACTTTCTGCTTTACTGTTTTAACTTTCTGCTTTAATGCTTTAACTCATGTTTTATGTTTTAACTCCTATGTTTTACTGTTTTAACTCATATATTTATTAACATTAAGTTTCTCTTAAAGCAGTAAATCAGTAAATCAGAAAATTTTACATATCACCAAGGGGATTAGTATGCTTTTGTCATCGTTTTTACTGCCTTTAACTCATGTTCGTCGTTTCAACCTGTTACATTTTACTGCTTTAACTCATATTTATTAACATTAAGAGTTATTTTGCTGCAACTGCAAATCAATAGAGGTGTGACCTAACACCAAGGGGGGATTAGTATGCTTTTGTTTTACTGCTTTACTGCTTTAACTTTCTGCTTTACTGCTTTAACTCAGGTTTTACTGCTTTAACTCATATGTTTTACTGCTTTAACTCATGTTTTACTGCTTTAACTCATATATTTATTAACATTATGTTTTTTATTTTGTTTTAATACTTTTTATTTATTTTATTATTATTTTTATTTATTTTTATTATTATTTTTATTATTTTTATTATTTTTTTTATTTTTATTATTATACTTAGTGTTATTTACTTCAGCCTATTGTTATTATTTAGAAAACATATACACATCACACACACACACACACACACACACACACACACACTCTTACACTTATACACACATTCACTATGACACTTATACACACATTCACTATGACACTTACATTTACCCATAGACACTTACATTCACACTTATACACACGCGGTCACACACACACACACACACACACACACACACACACACACACACACACTTACACTTATACACACACATTCACTATGGCTGATACACACATTCACTATGACACTTTCATTTACCCATAGGACACTTACATTTACACTTTACACACACACACACACAGATTTACTTTACATCACACACACAGATTTATCTTACACACGTGAGATTTACTTACACTCACATTGCATTTACTTATCTAATGAATGATTCATTTACACTCACACAGATTTACTTAAACTCAACACACAGATTTACTTACACACACAGATTTACTTACACACACACACAGATTTACATACCACAGATATACTTACACACACACACACACACACACACACGCACACTCACTTACACATATAACGTATAATTTATAAAACATTTATGTTTTAATTAAACACGTACATTTATATTACTCATTCAAATATAACTAAAATTATTTCAAAGTTTCTTAAACTCTATAATAAATCAATCATTATCTTTGAACAAGAATTTATTATTAACTGTTAATACTTTTGTTTATAAATTTTATAACTAACAAGTTTTAAATAACTTCTACTAAAATTTTATGAAATTATTAAAAACATATATTTTACGTACCTTAAACCAATAAATCAATCAGTAATGTCAGCCCCTAGCACCCCTCTATTACATCAAGCTATGCCACGTTTTGTTCTATTGACTTACTGCTTTACATCATCTTTAGCCATGTAATAAGTATAAAATAACAAAATAAATTTTTCTCTGCTAACATAATACAATTTATTGAAAATCTTCTAAGCTCTAATAAAAACACAATTATTCACTTACATTTATATTATCCGCTCGATGTTACTGAAAATATTTCAAAGTTTTTAAATAATTCGGATTTTCTTTATTATTATTATTATTATTATCTATGTACATTGACAATCCATCACGAGAAAACACAACAACCCGCACTCCTTACAGATACGAAACTGACCTCTCTCTGCAAGTTGAAGTCAACTACTATTCCAATTTAGGATAATCCTTTTGTGCCCAAGACCCTAGCCTAATTCCAGGTCAAACATATTTCAACCGATCCTTCGTAAAATGTGGTGCACACTACGTTAGCCTAAAATTTAGCTTCCAAATTTAGGATAAGCCTTTTTGTATCCCATGCTGATTTAAGCCTTATACCAGGTCAAAAGGTAATTTCAGTATAGACAAGAATCATTGTTATTATTATTATTTTTATAAATATATTTCAAACTGAAACATGCTGGATCGGTAAGATCCTTTAAGCAGATAAGAAGGAAATGTTTTCCTTACTTGTGATTGGTCGGAGTAATCCTTATCTCTATATGACCTCGTATGTGATTGGTCGAGAATTATTTTATCGTCTTTTGAAAATTAACTTTGTTCTTTAAACTTGTATTTGAGCAGGTGTGTTTTATTATCTTTTAGACCCCAACTCATTTTAAAATCATAGTCATTTTAGCTGTTAAGCGGTGCACAAGTTATCTGATTGTATTAAAAGTGTTTTATTTTTACTAAGTGTATATCATATTTATAATAAATACTTGCATTGAGGAATAATTATTAATTTCACTAGAATAGATAATAATTAATTCACTAGATTTATAGTAGATCACGTGAAGCAAAACGCAAGAGCGCCCGCAAGCGCGACCCGGTGCGGAACCGACGCATGAACCCGCCGGCGTAATATTACTACGCGGTCGCGAAAATATGGAGCGTTGTATTTCAAAGTGGTAGGGCATATATCCTAGAGGTTGATATCTTTTGGACACCGTCCCATTCAGTATGTATAATATTAGTTTGTGTACTGTATCAAGGTATATTTACGAACCTTATAACATATGTTCAAGCGCATTAGTTTATTTAAAGTCCTGGTATATCAGTGTTTATTACAAACCAAGGGAGATATTCTCGATGGTTGCCGAATGCATACAACATCTGATATAGAATAGGTATGAACTTACATACTTCGATGTAATTTTGAAGTATAATAATATGATACCAATACTGGAAATCCTTAAAGAGAAATTACGGTTTGTACAATGAGGGGAAGTTTATTATGCATGTACACACATTGTGTATTTAATTAATTAATATAGTAATTATGTAATAATATTTTAGATTAAACAACTTTTTTTCATAACTTATACATAGAGAAGATTAAAACCGTAAAGACATACCTTGAAAAGGGAGGGAATGGGATAACTTCTATACAATAACTCTACGTCGTATATAGGTGTAACTTTAAGGCATATAAAACTTGTTTTACATTCCTTAAAGTAATAAGATCTTAAAAGCATACCACAAAGAGGAACATGGCCTACGTCACAGCCGGAGTATTTGTTCTATTTCCCTCAAGGAATTATAACTTTAGGATAAATAAAACAAACTGTTTTTCTACAAAACAAAATGTTCTTTTCAAAACTAAATGTTTTTCAAGAAACTTTACCAGTGAAATGGTATTTTCTATAAATAAAATTAAAATGTTCAAGTAATGTTAAAATGGATTCATAATATAGGAAACGGTATATTTGAAAATACAAAATGATGTAATGAAAATTTACAACGGCATATTAAAAAGGTAAATATTTTCGCGACCGCGTAGTAATATTACGCCGGCGGGTTCATGCGTCGGTTCCGCATCGGGTCGCGCTTGCGGGCGCTCTTGCGTTTTGCTTCACGTGATCTACTATAAATCTAGTGAATTAATTATTATCTATTCTAGTGAAATTAATAATTATTCCTCAATGTAAGTATTTATTATAAATATGATATACACTTAGTAAAAATAAAACACTTTTAATACAAATCAGATAACTTGCGCACCGCTTAACAGCTAAAATGACTATGATTTTAAAATGAGTTGGGGTCTAAAAGATAATAAAACACACCTGCTCAAATACAAGTTTAAAGAATAAAGTTAATTTTCAAAAGACGATAAAATAATTCTCGACCAATCACATACGAGGTCATATAGAGATAAGGATTACTCCGACCAATCACAAGTAAGGAAAACATTTCCTTCTTACCTGCTTAAAGGATCTTACTGATCCAGCATGTTTCAGTTTGAAATATATTTATAAAAATAATAATAATAACAATGATTCTTGTCTATACTGGAATTACCTTTTGACCTGGTATTAGGCTTAAATCAGCATGGGATACAAAAAGGCTTATCCTAAATTTAGGCCTAAATTTAGGCCTAACGTAGTTATTGCACCACATTTACAGAAAAAGGTCAGTTTGAAATATATTTTGACCTGGAATTAGGCCTAAATCGCCCCTGGCTACAAAAAGGATTATCCTAAATTTAGGCCTAAAGTAGTTATTTCAACACATTTTACAGAGAAAGGTCAGTTTCGTATCTGTAAGGAGTGCGGGTTGTTGTGTTTTCTCGTGATGGATTGTCAATGTACATAGATAATAATAATAATAATAAAGAAAATCCGAATTATTTAAAAAACTTTGAAATATTTTTAGTTAACATCGAGCGAATAATATAAATGTAAGTGAATAATTGTTATTTTTAAATAAAAACTTAGAAAGATTTTAATAAAATACATGTTATGTTAGCAGAGAAGAACTTATTTTGTTATTTTTATACTTATTGCATGGCTAAAGATGATGTAAAGCAGTAAGTCAATAGAACAAAACGTGGCATAGCTTGGTGTAGAGGGGTGCTAGGGCTGACCTTACTGATTTACTGATTTATTGCTTTAAAATAAGTAAATATATGTTTTTAATAAAATTTCATTTTAGTAAAAGTTATTTTAAAACTTGATAGTTATAAAATTTATAAACAAAAAGTATTAACAGTTAATAATAAATTCTTTGTTCAAAGATAATGATTGATTTATTATAGAAGTTTTAAGAAACTTTGAAATAATTTTAGTTATATTTGAATGAGTAATATAAATGTACGTGTTTAATTAAAACACAAAAGCCAATAAATTGTTATATGGGTATGATATGTGTAATGTGTGTGTGTGTGTGTGTGTGTGTGTGTGTGTGTGTTAAATCTGTGTGTGAGTAAGTAAATGTTTAAGTAATGAGTGTAAGTAAACCTGTGTGAGTGTAAGTAAATCTGTGTGAGTGTGAGTAAATGTGTAAGTAAATCTGTGTGTGAGTGTAAGTAAATCTGTGTGTGTGTGTGTGTGTAAGTGTAAATGTAAGTGTCTATGGTAAATGTAAGTGTCATAGTGAATGTATAAGTGTCATAGTGAATGTGTATATCTTCTAGTGCATGTGTGTGTGTGTGTGTGTGTGTGTGTGTGTGTGACCATGTATATGTAAATGTAAGTGTCTGCAAGTAAACAAGTGTCATAGTGAATGTAAAATAAGCCCAAGAAGAATGTGTATATGCAAGTGTGTGTGTAAAGGTTCAAATAATAATAAAAATAAAATAATAATAATAACAAAAAAATAATAAAAAAAATAAAATAATAAAAATAATAAAAATAAAAATAAAAATAAATAAAAAGAATAAAAAGAATAAAAATAAAAAGTATTAAAATAAAATAAAATTAATAAATATATGTTAAAGCAGTAAAACATATGAGTTAAAGCAGTAAAACATGAGTTAAAGCAGTAAAACATGAGTTAAATCAGTAAAACATGAGTTAAAGCAGTAAAACAAAGCATACTAATCCCTCCTAGGTGTTAGGCTGATTTACTGATTTTACTGATTTACTGCTTTAAGGTATGGAATGTTAATAAATATATGAGTTAAAGCAGTAAAACATATGAGTTAAAGCAGTAAAGCAGTAAAGCAGTAAAACAAAAGCATACTAATCCCCTTGGTGCTATGTAACACCTCTATTGATTTACTGATTTACTGCTTCTAAGGTATGTTAAAGCAGTAAATCATATGAGTTAAAGCAGTAAAACATAAGGGAGTTAAAGCAGTAAAACATGAGTTAAAGCAGTAAAGCAGAAAGTTAAAACAGTAAAGCAGAAAGTTAAAGCAGTAAAGCAGAAAGTTAAAGCAGTAAAGCAGTAAACAAAAGATATTAATCCCTTAGGTGTTAGGTAACACTTCTATTGATTTACTGATTTACTCGCTTTAAGGTATGTAATGTGTGTGAGTTAAAGCAGTAAAGAATGAGTTAAAGTAGTAAAGCAGAAAGTTAAAGCAGTAAAGCAGCAAAGCAGTAAAGCAGTGCTGCTAGGGGCATGCCTTATTGATTTACTGATTTACTGCTTTACAATTTAATATGTGAGTTAAAGCAGTAAAGCAGTGAAACAGCAGCAAAGCAGAAAGTTAAAGCAGTAGAGCAGAAAGAAAGCATACTAATCCCTTAGATGTTAGGTAACACCTCTATGATTTACTGATTTACTGCTTTGCTGATTTACTGTATGTGAGCAAAAGCAGTAAAGCAGTGAGTTAAAGCAGTAAAGCAGAAAGTTAAAGCAGTAAAGCAGTAAAGCATACTAATCCCTTAGGTGTTAGGTAACACCTCTATTGATTTACTGATTTACTGCTTTAAGGTATGTAAAGTTTATGTTTTTAATAAATATTTCGTACAATTGTAGTAAAATAAAATGATTATATATCAGACACTCTGAATTTTTAAATACAATTTTTATAAATTAAAAAGTATTAAGTAAAAAGTATTAAGTAAAAAATAATGTTAATAAATATATGTGTTAAATAATAGGTCTGTAATGAGTTACAGTTTTAGGTTCGCGAAAATGTTTTTAATAAAAATGTTTAAGTATGAAATAAAAATGAATGACTCATAGTATATTTGAAAAGAAATTCTTTGAAATGTTTAAGTATGAAATAAAAATGAATGACTTATAGTATATATATTTTTCATTCGCGCGGGAATATTGCGCCTGCGGGCGCACGCGGCGGGCGGGAACGCGGAAATATTGCGCCTGCGGGCGCACGCGGCGGGCGGGAACGCGGCGGGAGGGGACGCGGCGGGGCGCACCTGCGGGTGCGGGGTTGACTGCCTTTGCGCTGAGGGCTCACGCTGCGCCCTGGTGGGTAGCTTATGATCTAGGGGAAGACATTAATATTAACTCTGTTCTTTGATGTAGGGTAGAGATGAGCTATCAAAGATGATTTCATCAAAGATGAATCATCAATATAGATGGTATCAAAGATGACGTCATCAAAGATGAGTCATCAAAGATGAACCTTCAAAGTTGAGGCATCAATGCTGAGGCATTAATGCTGAGGCATCAAAGTTGAGGCATCAAAGTTGAGGCGTCAAAATATCAAGTGTGTGAGTGTAAGTGTCTATGGACGAGTGTAAGTGCTTATAAGTGTCCTAGTGTGTAGTGTGATAGTATATGTGTGTAAGTGTCGTAGTGTATGTGTGTATAAGGACATAGTGTGTATAGTTAGAAAAAGACTAACTCATAGTAGGAAGCATCCTAGCAACTGTAATATACACCAACTGATTCCTCACCTATAACCTAGGGGTAGACACCCATATTAGGCTATTCTAGGCTCAGGGGAGGCTGGAAAAGGCTTGAAAAGCACTCAGTTGGCCCTATGTGGCACTCACTTGGCACTATGTGGCACCCACCACTGGCACTCATTGGCACTCACTTGGCACTCATTGGCACTCATTGGCACTCATTGCACTCACCTGGCACTCACCCGGCACTCATAGAATAATCATAGAACACTAATAGAACATCACTAGATACATACGTTCAAGTTAGGAACGAAATATGTGACGGGTGGGACACGAGTGGCCAAAAATTGGTGGGCCAAAATTGACCCATGGTATATGGCAAGGTCAAGGCCGAAATATCATGGTCAAACAAGGTTAAGACATCAAAGTTGTAGGGGAACGTGTAGGAAAAATTACCGTGGGTCAAAATTGATCCATGGTATATGGCAAGGTCATGGTTGTAAAATATCGTTATCTGCCCAATGTAACAGGGTTGCCGAAAAATTAGGGATGGCCAAAAATTAGGTGGGCCAAAATTGACCCAGAACACCAAAGGGTTGGTCGAAATTAGAGGGGCCAAATTGACCCACAAAACCAAAGGTTGGTCGAAAATTAGGGTGGGCCAAAATTGACCCATGGAAGACCAAAGGGTTGGTCGAAAATTAGGGTGGGCCAAAATTGACCCATGGAAGACCAAAGGGTTGGTCGAAAATTAGGGTGCTCAAAAAATAGGGTTCTCAAAAAATAGGGTTCTCAAAAATAGGGTTCTCAAAAAAATTAGGGTTCTCAAAAATTAAGAATGTACAACGGTTGCTACAATTGTTTATAACCCTTCAAGGGTTGTAAAAATTAGGGTTCTCAAAAATTTGGGTTCTCAAATTGGGTTGCCCAAAAAGGTCAAGGCCAAAAATTAGCGTGAAAATTCAGGTTGCCCAAAAAGGTCAAGGCCAAAAAGGTCGCGGTCAGAAAAGGTCAAAAAGGTGGGAGGAGCTACGGGCTGCTGAATGCCTGCCCTACTACTACTACTACTACTACTACTACTACTAATAATAATAATAATAATAATAATAATAATAATAATAATAATAATAATAATAATAATAATAATAATAATAATAATATTAATAATAATGTTAATAATAATAATGTTAATAATAATAATAATAATAATATTAATAATAATAATTAATAATAATAATAATAATAATAATAATAATAATAATAATAATAATAATAATAATAATAATAAATAATAATAATAATAATAATAATAATAATAATAATAATAATAATAATAATAATACACACAATAATAATAATAATAATAATAATAATAATAATTAATAATAATAATAATAATTATAAAAACGCTAACTCTTATTTATTCTTTGAAGAGTGTTCAGTATTTGTGAAAATGCAATTACATCACTTATGTATTTGCACGCACACTAAATTTTTGGATTCAAATAGAACCGTAGATAATCTCTCTCTCTCTCTCTCCTCTTCTCTCTTTCTTTCTCTTCTTCTCTCTCTCTTCTCTATATATATATATATATATATATATATATATATATATATATATATATATATATATATATATATATATATATAGTATATATATATATATATATATATATATATATATATATATATATATATATATATATATATATATATATATATATATATATATGAGAGAGAGAGAGAGAGAGAGAGAGAGAGAGAGAGAGAGAGAGAGAGAGAGAGAGAGAGAGAGAGAGAGAGAGAGAGAGAGAGAGAGAGAGGGAACTTATATCGAGGGGTCACGCACCTTCTTATTATTATTTAATTGTTGGAACAAAAATTAAATTTTAATCACGATTTTCAGAATCACTAATTAGAACCTGTCAAAATTCGTTCTAAAAATAATAATAAAAAAAAAAAACTTTATATTGATAACTTTTCTAGTGTTGTTCAGTAATGGGAAAAACAAATGACATCAAACTAATATCAGTTCATAAGAATTGGAGGAAGAATTTTTTACGTTGGTGCAAAAGATATTTGGCGATAGAAATTCAAAAGTTTAAGATAATTAAAGTACAATAAAGATGATCAATAATATAACCTAACCTTACCTAATATAAGTTTTTCAAAAATGATTTTCACTCTCGCACTTCTACTTACATGGAATACAATCTTACTATGATGTGAAAACTTTTATTTGTTAAGCAATTTATACTGTTTGAGATCTTAATCAGAATATACAGTAAATAATACTAAGACGAGACTGCGAAAATCTTCTATAAACTCAGGAAAAAATGAGACACAATCCTTTGCTAGTTAAAAATACTCCTTTTTCATTGTGGACTCGCTTTTTGGTGTCGGCAGTAAATATCAAAATTAAGCACTTTCACAAGAGCTTTCAAATAAATTACATAAATTTTCAAATTTTATATATATATATATATATATATATATATATATATATATATATATATATATATATATATATATATATATATATATATATATATATATATATATATATATATATATATATATATATATATATATATATGAGGAAAAGGAGGTAAATGAACAGTTTGGAAGGAGAATGAATGGGGACTTACAAGGGAATAGGAAGCTCTTCTGGAAGGAAGTGCGAAATGTTAAAAATGAGAATAAGGGGAATCTGCTTAGAATAATGAATAGGGATGGTGTTTTCGTAACTGATGAAATGGAAGTGAGGAGAGTGTGGAGGGAACACTTCGAAAATCTGTATAATGTTGGCAGTAAAGAAGAGGTGATAGTGAATGTGTGTGAGTTTG
>JABUQX010126916.1:0-32500 GCA_015478945.1 Trachelipus rathkii | reverse complement strand
GTCTATTTTGAATTCAAGCCTATAAAAATAATATTTAAGACGTCTATTGCATGGTCCTGGACGTGTATAATTTATTCAAATTGGTCCAAGTTTTCCGCAAAGGTTGAGCACCTCTGGTAATATTCATTGGGTGATAGAAACTTGATAAATCAAAGTTTCTACTCCTTACATCAACAATTTGAGATTGAAAGGAATTCTTTAAAAATGAACTGAGTAATAAATAGTGAAGTAATTGGCATAATGTTAATATGATATACAATATCATTAATGAAAGATATACAGTAAAAAGAGTAGGAGATAAAACAATAATATTATATATATATATATATATATATATATATATATATATATATATATATATATATATATATGTTATATATATATATATATATATATATATATATATATATATATATATATATATATATATAATATTTATATATATATATATATATATATATATATATATATATATATATATATATATATATATTATATATATATATATATATATATATATATATTATATATATATATATATATATATATATATGGTTATTATATATATATTATATATATATACTATATATATATATATATAGTTATAAATATATATATATATATATATATATATATATATATATATATATATATATATATATATATATATATATATATATTAGTAGGAGATAAAAAGAATCTGGGGAACATCACTTTTGATAGATATTTATTGGTTGAAAGTGGGCTCTACAAAACCTGATATAAAGGATAGGAAATCAAAGAGAAGAAGAGATACCAAAATTGGAAGTTTATAAACTGTTTTTACCAAACTTATTCAATGATTTTGTTATGTCCAGTGCCACGGCAAAGGACTTACCAACATACTGAAGAGAAGAGGACCAAGACTCAGAATGAAGGGGAAAAGTGTCAGTCGAGAGTTCATTGCGGAAGTCATTCTGGCGATCTGAGATAACATTACAATATTTAAAAAGTTTTAAATATTTCTAATAAGAAAAGATTTGAAAACTTTGCAAATAGCAGAGGTTTAAGTAATATGGCGATAGTTAGATGGGTAAGGGCAGTTCCACATTTTCTGAACAGGTTGAGTTAGCGTACGGTTTTCATCATTTAAGTCTTTAAAAAACATCGATGTTGATAGGCAAAGACGAAACAAAACAGTGTTCTTTCTGATAAATATAGATTAAAAAACTGGAAAGAATAGAGTTAAAACAAATATGGAATGTTGGAGTTTTGAAAGTCCGCGGAGTTGCTAGAAGGACTTGAAACAATTTTTTAAAACGGGGTGCAAACTTGGACGTGGACGCATAGATTTTTGAAACCACAGTATGGATGCCATCAGAATCATATGATTTCTTTGCATTAGGTTCAAAGAGAGAAGAAATTACAACTTTAGAAGGAAATAAAATGTTAAGCATAAGTTGGAAGTAGAGAGAGATTGAGCAATACTTGCGGAATTACCTAAAGAGACAAAGATTTGTACAAAGATTTTAGCCAGTGTTTATGAATGTTAGTTGAAGGGAAAGTAAATTAAATGTACTCCTCCATGTCAGACAGAATTGTCTCGGCTATATATTCTATGTACTCCAAGGGACATCTTTCACAGTCGCAGTATTCATTCATTTGAAGTCAAAGTAATAGGAGAGAAAATCCAACCAGTTTTCAGCACCAAAAATGTCTCCTTGCCGTGAGCGCGTGTTGTTCCTACGAAAGATCTGAAGAGATAGAAGACACATAGATGAAAAAGTGTTTGGATGTACATAGGGACCGACCGGGGCGGGAATTTTGCCGGGGCCGGGGGCCGGGGCCGGGGCCGGGGGCCGGGGCCAGGGGGCCGTGGCCGGGTCGTGGCCGGGGTCGGGGCCGGGGCCGGGACGGGGACCGGGGACGGTCCAGCGCCGCGTCGGGGCTTGTGCCGGTACCGGGCCCGGCGAAATGGGGGAGGGGGGGGGCCGGGGGGGGGGGGGGGGGGGGGGGGGGGGGGCCGGGGCGGGCCGGGCCGGGGCCGGGACCGGGGTCGGGGCCGGGGCCGGGGTCGGGGCCGGGGCCGGGGCCGGGGCCGGGGTCGGGGCCGGGGCCGGGGCCGGGGCCGGGCGGGGCCGGGGCCGGGGACGGGGACGGGGACGGGGCCGGGGTTAGCTAAAATTAGAAATGTAAGTCAAAAACACTTAAAGTCTTAAAACTTAGGATGCAAATTAAATATAATTTCAATTAATTAATAATTTTAATTATAAAAATGGAATATATTTAATTAATTCAATTAAATAAATATTTTCGAAAGAAATTTTTAGAAAATAATTGATTTTCTAGAAGAATAATAAGTTGTATTATATATATATATATATATATATATATATATATATATATATATATATATATATATATATATATATATATATATATATATATATATATATATATATATATATATATATATATATATATATATATATATATATATATATATATATATATATATATATTAATTCAATTAAATAAATAATTTTGAAAAGAGATTTCGGAAAATATTTGATTTTCTTGAAGATATTTACTTTAAATAAATAAATACATTAATATTTTAACAATTATATTTATTTCCTTTTCCGAATTCGTTTTTTTTTTTCAAATTTTTGAATATTTTTATGTGTTAAAAAATAGAAAAATTATAATTTGGATCCTCAATTTTAATTTTGAAATCATAGTAAATACCAAAAAAAAATTGATTATATTTAGGTATGTTTATATATTTTGCATCAATTTATAACAAAGGAGTAATGGAATTAAAATATATTTTTTTATTTTGTTTGATTTAACCCTCTATTATTTAGTGTAAATTTATAGTTAACCCCGGTAGAAAACCCCGGTTTTTCCTGATTTTTGGCCGGGGCTGGGGCCGGGGCCCCGGTCGGTTCCTAGATGTACAGTTACGTTAGGAAGTTCGTTCCCAAGGAGAGATTATAAATCCTTCAAATATACATAATTTTAATTAAGAAAAATGTCATTTGTATATTGAAGACTTTCACATGAGTTACGTGAACGTGATCGAGGTAAAAATGACATTTTGTTTACTAAGTTTAAGCATATATGTCGGCTTTAAATTCGTTTTCCTGGGGTGCAAACTTCCTAGCGTAATTGTACACAGTGAAGGGAAGAGAAGAAAGAGTTTAATATTATGAGGAAAAGGATTGGAAGTTTTGAAAAGATATGGTGCCTAAATAGGGTCATCTCCAAGAAGAACATGAATACGGTTAATAAGCTGTGGATGCATGTTGTTCAAGGTTTTTATGGATAGAAATTTGATATGAGAGTTTTTTAGCTGTAAATTGAGGAGTAAGAGTAAGCAATTAGCTATTGTGAACTTTGAAATTACATAGAATGATGATTCACAGAAGGGCGAATATGAAAGAATGTGCTTCGCTTTGAAGCTTAGGTAGTCGGTCGAAGAATTTAGAAAATCGTAGTGAGTAAAGTTGGGAGATAAATGAAAAGAGATTTAAAGGCTTATTAAAACAGTAGTATTGATATAAGAATAAATTCATATAATATTATCATTATAAATATATTGCCACAGTATATTATTATTATTATTATTATTATTATTATTATTATTATTATTATTATTATTATTATTATTATTATTATTATTATTATTATTATTATTATTATTATTATTATTATTATTATTATTATTATTATTATTATTATTATTATTATTATTCAGTACGAAGAAAATACATTTATTGATTTGGTAATAAATTTCGTGGAATGAAATTAAAAGTTAATATTTAAATTGTCCCTCTTGACCCTTAATAAATATATATTTTTCAAGCCTTCCACTGGATTGAATAAATTATAAGAAGTTAAGAAAATTATTTATTATAATGAGCCTAAAAGTTTAACTAAAAATGAGTTCTTAGAAGAAAATTCAAAGCAATTGAAAATATTTCTTCAAGTTTCTTTATAAAGATTTAATAGTCAATATATTTCTTAGGCTGAACAAAGAGGAATGAAACACCATCGTATTTGCAAATAATAAAAATGATGATGATATGTATAGTTTAGAAGAAAGAAGAAATGAAATTATTTTGTTGGGAGGGTGAGCAATAAGAAATAAAGAAAATGAAGAAGGGAGAGTATAAGGAATAAGATAGGATGTCATAATAATTCAAGGCAAAGATGAAGAGAGGATTGAGGGAGATACAGATGAAAGCGTAACAGCCAACCCATAGAAAACTTTATCAATGAAATAACTTAGATAGACACAGAAAAGCAGAAGTACTTGTTTATTTAACTGTTTATCTAACAGAATTCAAAAAGTACCTGGCACTCTTATAAATACTGTTCAGAGTGGTTGCAAGTAGCATATCTAATAAAAATTTAATCAAATTATTTGACAAAGTATTACGTAAAGAAAGTGTTATGCTGGAAGTGTTGGGCTTTAATTATTAAGTCACTTGTATTAGTTAGATAAAATAGTTAAAATATTTCACTTTCGCACATTTTAGACTAATAAACAAGACTTATTCTAACAAATGTAAAAACATATGAATTCTAGTCAGTTATAGCTTAAGTTCTATTAACTTTTGAATATTATTTGAATTAATATGTAATCAACTTAATATGTTACCTTAAATTAAAATTAAGGGTATATACATAGTATAAATATAAATTTTACCGTGATATATATATATATATAATATAAATTGCCATTGAAATAGCAATATATAGAAGAAGATGCAACAGTATCGACGGCTAGTCAATAGAATGGAGATGAAATATGTAGAAGATGATTGAATAAATTTGGTGAACTTAGCCCCGCAATGGGTCGCCCGTTATGGCTCTACTAGAACAAGTTAACTTAAGTAATAACTAATATGTCAGTTTTAATTATCAAGAGAGGACAATAGTATAATATATAAATTACTAAAAAATAAATAATATATTAATATAATAATTAAAAATATAATAAATAAATATACTAATAATATATATTATAATAAATACTTATATAATTTAATATTTTAAGATATTTATTATATAATCTGTAAATAAATATTAATTATTCTAATAAATAATTTTGGTTATATTAATACTATAACATAATAATAATAATGAATATATTAATATATTATAAATTTATATTATAATTTAATATATATTAATATATTTATACTATGATAATATAATGATAATGTAATCAATAGTTATATTGTAAAGTTAATTAAAAATAAATACCAATGATAAATTCTAAACACTACATAAGCTCTATAATTATTTATAATAAATTCTATTATATTTACAGAAAAAGTTTTTATATTTCAATAAATGAGTGATATATAGTATAACTAGTAGATAATCTTGGTTTGTATATTATATATTGTTCGTATATTTTTAGTTACTGAAAATCATTGAATGATTTAAATTTTATTCTATTTATTCATTTACCAAAATCAGTTATATAATTTCTTCTTCTAATTTAGATATTTTATTATTTTGACATGAAACTTTCTCCCCCTACTTATAGTTGTATAATGCTTTTAAGTAATACATAGTATATTAACCTATATCAATGAAATCTTATTTATCGCGTTGGAAATAGTTTCGAGCCTTGCACGTTAGTAAACACATCAAAGCTGTATACTAAACATCTTCAATTGTGTAATCGAAGAAGTTGTTGGTAAGTGATGCAAACAGTACTTTTGAATATAACTGAAAATGCAACTAGTTGGGAGAAAAAGGTGCAGACTGATTTGGTTATTATTAAGTGTTATAAATATATTTAATTTAAAAAAAATTAACAGTGCAATATTATATTTATCCATGGTAGCTCCGAACTTATTATGAATTTTCTTGTCTATATTTGTTTACACTAACTTGATACACTTCCGAGAAATATTAACCAAGATTCTGCTTCACCCAATAGGTTGTCAATGTCCTTGGCACAAACTAATGAGTTTAATTTTTTTTTTTAAAGTATTCAGACTTGGTTATTGGAATTTCAACTGGTGCAAAATGCAAAGGAAAGGTAGATGTTATATCTGTGTTCCGAAATAATTGACACTCAGAGATGAAATTAAGAAATCAAGGTAAGGTATAAACTCTTGAACAGTCCGATCAGCAGAACTTTTTGATTGTGTCACTCTGGAGTCTGAAGAGTTCTTTGGATACTGTACGGTAATATGGTAATCAGGAAAAGATCCTCACAAAATAAATTCCTTCATTACTGAGTATTTTTTAAAAAATTCTGTGAAGATGACAGGAGACAATGCAGAATTATATAATATACGTCTATCTTTTATTATAAAATATAAAAAGTTTATTCAAATAATCTCGATGACTAAATTAATTCCCTTTACACTATTTTATTACTTTAATTTGAAGAGGTATAGTTTTTTTGCTGAGTATAGCTCCATTAAACAATTATACTTTTATATTATATCGTCTACATCAATGATCATTAAGAGCACATAGAGAACAAGTATAAGGACTTCTATGATCTGTTAATCAAGCATCACACTGCTGCAATTATTCCATAGTGTAATAACTGAGTCAAGCTACGTCTTACATGGATCAGTACATGTATCTCAAAGTTTCTAGTGATAAATTTTAGTGTGCGCTTCAAATTTTGCAAAATAGTGCCTAACACATAATAGCTTGGCTATACATTGTGATGCCTGAGGATCGTGATGTCTCCAACACAAAAAATCATACACCAAAGGTTCTAACCAAGTTATATTTGAATTAGCTGAAATTTGGAAAAAATGTGTATTAAAAAAACATTGTTCGTACAATAGTTCTAATGTGCATATACTCCAACATCTAAACCTTGTTAAATGCATTTACGAAATTACTTTAGCCAGCACCTTTATAGATCTACATATAATTACTATGATTGTACTCGATGAATGATATACGAATACAGTGAAAAAATTTTTGTACAGATACTCTAATACTTCTGATTTACTTTTACAGCAAATCTATTTACTGACAACTGCCATTGGTGTGCAGCTACAATATTCATAAACCTTCTATGTACAAACCAAAATGATCCTAAACAGCAAGTTTACTGTATAACTAGTATTTAGTGGTCCTAAGAACCTAGCAAACGTGCGATGCCATACAGCCCTGCAAGCAGGCGCTCATAGGAGCTTTTTAATTAAGAAAAAATTGTAAAATAACCCTCCTCCCGTTGAAATATTTCTCATGCTAAACTCATAATATCCAACCAGAATAAATTTTAATCAATATATTAAATATGACTTCTAATCAATCTAGATATGAAAATCCTTTTTATTTTATCAAGAGATTTCTGACCCACCTTAATTTTGTGAAATGAATTTTTACACAAAAATATAATTTAATGTCAAAGGCATTCCCCTCCTACCCCCAAGATATTAGATGTTTAATAGTGAATAAAACATGAAGCGAGGTCTAGCCAAGGTCTAGCCCCCTCTGGCCCTCTAGATTAAATTATAATAATAAATCCACCGCATATATTAGAAATATAAGGTTAATTAAAAAAGCGTATATACTTATATAACTTATAATATATATGTATAGGTATTAATATACTATTATATTATTATTATTATATATTTATATTTAATACTCATATTAATATAATTATTTCAATTATTACCCCATATATATATAATATATACTGATATATACCTATTATATATATATATAATATTATATTATATAGTATATATATATATATATACTATAGTATAATAAGGTATATATATAGACTAATATATATATATATCCAAATATAAATATTAATAATTATATATTAAGTGTAGAATATATATGGAAGTATCAATAACTAGAACGAACAAATAAAATAACTCAGGCATTAAAAGTAATAATAATAAAAAAATTCAACATGACGTTACAAGTATACAGATTCTAACTTCTTATACCTTTTTGCATCCATAACACTGCCAGTTAGTAAGAATATTTAGTGGGTTGATAATAAAAGTTACCGGCAGATGGTAGTGAAGAGGGGATTTCGAGGGGAATACATATAAGACGCTGATAGTCGGTACAAGGCTACTAGTGGGAATAAGGGCATATAGGGTATAAAAGGTGCAGTAGTGAATAAAATTAGAGAAGCGCAAAAAAAATATAAGAGCTAAATGGTTAAATATAATCAACACCGGAAAGGAAAAACTGGCAGAGAGGACCTCAGATTAAATATATTATTTCTACAAAATCATTTATGTCAGGGTAATTATTGGAATATCTTCTCAAAAACACATCCACGTCCATAATAATAATAATAATAATTAATAATAATAATAATTTTAAATTTTGTTTAAATAATATTATATTAGTAAGAAATAGCACTAATAAACATTTTCCATTGTATACTATACATACACAAAGAAAGAAAATAAAAAAGGGGAAAATCCGGGTAAATATATATATTATATATATAATTATAAATATATATATATATATATATATATAATATTATATATATATATATTAATATATATTATTATATTTCTATAGAGGAATGAAATACAAAGGTGTTTGTCATATATTAACTTACATATATATAAAAATACAAACAACACTTAAATATATATATTTATATAATTTATTTACGCATATATACAAATTTTAATATATATATATATAAATATTTTTTATACAACTTTTTTTCTTTGAGTTCAGATTTTAAAAAAAAATATATATACTAAAGGCGTTCAATTTAAAAAAAAAAAAAAAAAAAAAAAAATTATTCTCTATTAAACATTCTGACGAGTTAATGCTTTGTATTATTTTACAAAAAGACGGGAATAATATTTGATTAGTGAATAGATATTATTCTGTCGCGAGGGGAACTAATATTATTCACAGCATCTGTAGAAGAATTTACCGACGCAGGCCCTGTAGTCGTAGAAGTATTATTGGTATTGGTAGTAGCTCCTGGGCTTCCAACTATAATGTGTTTTGTCCTAGCCAGACGGTCAAGTTCCGCTGCCGCGTCTGATCGAACCAAACTCTTGTCAACAACTAATAAAATAATAATAATAATAATAATAATAATAATAATAATAATAATAATAATAATAATAATAATAATAATAATAATAATAATAATAATAATAATAATAATAATAATATCGATTTAACTATCTATATCTTTAATTAAATCCTTTTGGTCCCGCTACTACTTATTTATACCCTAGAACTGCTCACCACGTACCTCAATTCCCCCGATGCATGTTTGAGAACCTTGCCCCAGTTATGGAAATCAAGGAACAGGTGATGGATGGATATTAATAATTTAACCTCAACCCTGTGTCACAAGCTCGCTTTGAATTGATCAAGTTTCAAATATCAAATTCTACACAACCTTAATATATATAAGGCCAAAGCTATTAATAATTCTCAATAAATTATCATACCTTATTTCAAACATTACTACTACTACTACTAGTAATAATAATTACCATTCGATCGAGTGGCCCCGGCAGGAGGAGGAGTGCCTGACTTTTTACTTAATAAAGCATTGAAGAAGGTGGCAAGAACGCCTTCATTTGCATTAGCTACACCAGGTTTTGAAGGATCAATCTGAAAAAAAAAAAAATAACATGAAACATTATAACTGGTGATAAACTAATGCAAGCGAGCAGATAAGAAGACACAAGACATCATGTCACTTTGTCAATAATATTTTTGATTCTATCTTAGCAAACTACCAGCAGTAAATATAAATTAGTTGCGTGGAATATGATGATGATAATAAAACATCTTGTTGACAGGAGTGAATGAAGTAAAAAATAATATACCGAGTTCTGCACTTTAAGTATAACAAACAAATGGAACAAAATATGAAGGCAATACGTTAAGTCAAATATTTTCCAAATCAAAATGGCTGCTAAGCAAATCTGGAATACCAAAATGTAAATAGACGAACATGAAAGGCAAATAATGCAAAGGTAAAGCATAAAGTTATCAAGTAAATTGCCAAGATACTGGCAAGTATAAAAAAAAAATATTAGCAGTAAGATTCCACTGCCTATTTCAAAATAACTTCTAAAAATAAATTTTATCAACATGTTTAAGTTCTTATATTTTTCAGAACTATTATTACTAAATAAAATTTAATGTAATCTTTACTATAATCCTTCACATGCAAAATCGAGACATTTTGGTAATTCCAAATAATTCTTACCCCTTCTTGCTGGGGTGTTGTGGCTGAGGTGATCGACTACTGGTGGTCCCAGCACACTGAACAGCTACCGGAGACTGCTAAAGGGAGGATCATTTCCGCATGACTTCCAGGTGGAATGGCTCCTGGCCCCTTGCATTTGAGCAAGATGCCTCGATAAAAGGAGTTCTCATCTTCGGCTTGTTTCCACTTCTCTCGCTATTTGTTTCCTCGCAGTTTGAGTTTTACCTGCCAACATCACTGCATAATAATCATCTGACTCATTGTATGCATATTTTCATACAAGATTGAAATCTTGGAATCTTTATCCCATCCTGCAGGACTGTTAAAGAAGGATTCATTACTTCAGTACTTGATTATTTTTATATTATATTTGGAATATATATATATATATATATATATATATATATATATATATATATATTATAACACTTAACTTATATATATATATATATATATATATATATATATATATATATATATATATATGCAAATATATATATATTAATATATATATTATATAAAATCATCATCATCATCCACCTTCTTTCGATTCCCAACACACTCCCCACTATACATCCGTTTAACCAACCGACTATCATCCATCCTTTCCACATGACCAAACCATCTCAGCGTACTTTCATTTATTTTCTCATTTATCCCCTTCCTCACACCACACAACTCTCTAATGCGTTCATTCCTCATTTTATCAATTCTTCTCACACCTAACACGCCCCTAAGATTGTCAATCTGAACCCATTGTACTTTAGATCTATACTTCTTATTCCAGACCATAGTCTCACTACTATACATTAACACAGGTAACAACATACCCTCATGTAAGACCCTAGCGATTTAATTGCACCAGCCACCTTCCTGCCATTCACAACTTTCCTACTACACTCTGCATCATCCGTTCTCTTTTCATCCAACATATATCCTAAATATTTAAACTCAAGACACTTGTTCCAGCTGCTCACCATCTAACATAACTTCACACCAAGGACTGTCCTCTCTCACAACCATAACCTTCGCCGTTAATCTTTACTCAAAAGAAGTTCAAAGTTGTGCATTTACATCAAACTTTATGACAATTTATTATTGCCCTAATTAGTTTTAATGTCATTATCTCTCCGTTTTTGACTTACCGAATTATGGTTAGGTATAAGACTAAATATTTATCATCATCATCTACCTCCTTTCCCCATATTGGGGGTGTGAGGTGCGCAACATACACCGGAAAAAGAAAAGTAGTAGAACATGACGCGAGTCGAAAAGAATGCCCCCCTCCACCTTTATCGTCCCTTTCATACCCTTAAGTGAAAAACTAGTCGCAGTCAGAAAAATCCACCTTAGGGCTTCCCAAGACTGCGACGGAACCTCGCTATGGTACGTCGTAAATGTGGGGTTTATCCCCTGGGCCAGGCCCACAACCATATGTGCTAAATATATCTTTTAAATACAATTCCAATTATTGCAGGATTATTATTCTTTAACAATTATATTGTTAAAAAAATTAAATGATAAACATCTTCTATTAAGCTCTCTATTCATAAGATCAAATCTTATTTAATAAAAGAATTTTAAGTATATTTTCTTATCGTAAGTGTTTAAAACAAAAAATAAGGACAAAATTCTACTTCGAAAAAAGCAAGTTTACTGTTGTGTCGCATTTATTTCATATAAATATATAGGACAAAATACTCACATAAAGACTGCATCCTTTTCCACAACCAAAGCCGGAGTTTTAAAAGGGAACCCATAGATTCTATGGACTAGAAATTTATAGAAGATCACAATTCTTATCTTCCTTAACAAGTGTAAAACAAAGAAGCACCATACTGAAGGCAAAAATTTTCTAATAGATTGTTGAATGTAATCAAATGTTCTTCCTTATAATCAAAATCTTTCCTCTAAAGTATAGTCATATGATAATTCTGTAATAAATAATAATATTGAATAGTGTAAATGCTTAAGGTTACAAGAAAATAATTTGATTTTGATGAGTTAAAACATTTTAACTTAGCAAAGTATGGTTATGAACATTTAAGACTTCTTACCAAAGCAAAAGCTACAAATTGATTACATCATGATTCACTCTTAAGAATTAAAACAACAAATACAAAGTTTTATACTTGCTTACATCATCCATAACCACTAGAAAATACCCATAATAACACACAAATACAACTTCACTTACAGAGGCAAACGTACCAACAAACCTTATTATAGCGTAGGTATATTTAAAACAATAAGAAAACCTGCATACACAGTATGTACAGGTAATAAATTAAAAAAGGTATTACAATAAAAATACAAATCATTCTGTGTACCACCGCGTACTTGTAACAACAACGATGACGTTAAGGCCTAAATTTCTAGAAAGAATATTTTCTGGAAGAAGTATATCAAAAACTCTTCTTCATTTTCTAAATTACGTGAGGATCTCTTCATTGGAGAATTAGCGTCTAATTCATCACCTGGTTCAACATAATCTCTCCAAAGCTTTAACCACTATTAAAAACAAATCAATAAATTAAATTAGACATTTATTTAATAAATTTATAATGTTAACCAAATTATATATATATATAATATAACCTTATGCCAGTCAGTAAAAATACAATTCTGCTAAAGTAATGCAAAAGCAAATTTGTGAACGGACTTATTATTGAAAAGAATGGTTAGAAATGTAATAAAAATTGGTAGCAAAGGGCGTTAATACAATCGTAGAGCTAATGCAATCACTTGTCATTGTTTCTTTGTTTCATAAAACCTTTTTATATTAAAATATATATATATATATATATATATATATATATATATATATATATATATATATATATATATATATATATATATATATATATATATATATAACTGCTCTAATATATATATATATATATATATTTATATTGACTGTGTATACTCTCTCTCTCTCTCAGGGGTAAAAATAATAATATGTATATATATATATGTTTCATATATATATATATATATATATATATATATGTATATACCATATACCTGCCTGCCATATATATATATATATATTCAATGTACAGGACCTACCACGGCTCACAAAGAAGCCGTCGAATAATCAACTCCATGAGTGGGTCCTGAGTCATATATATTTTAAATTTCAAAGAAAATTTGGATGGCAGAATGATATATTATCATCACCCACCTTCTCTCTCCAAGACTGGGAAACAAAATTAGTACAAGAATGTGACGCAAGTCGAAAAGAAAGCTTAGCCTTCCTCCCCCCTTTATACCTTTTAGTAAAAACTCGCAACAGTCAGAAAAATCCACCCTAGAGCTTCAACGGGACCGCGACGAACCCTCACTGTCATCTCATCAATGTACGGTTCATCCCTTGGCCCAGGTGGGCCACAACCACACACCCCTAACAAAACCCCACCATTCACTCCTTTTATGCACCTTACTTCTCACCTCTGCGAAACTCACATTCCTCTCCTCCAGGCATTCCTTCACTGACTCAATCCATCTTTTCCTCGGTCTCTCAGCTGGTCGATTCCTGACACACTCAATACTATACATCCGCTTAACAAACTGACTATCATCCATCCTTTCCACATGACCAAACCATCTCAATGTACTTCATTTGCTCCTTTGTTCACACACACACCACCCAACTAACTAATGCGTTCATTCCTCATTTTATCAATTCTTCTCACCTAACACGTCTCTAAAAGATTATATATATATATATATATATATATATATATATATATATATATATATATATATATATATATATATATATATATATATATATATATATAAATAAATTTAGTTAAAGAAATAAATATATAATGAGGTTGTGGGGGACTCGGGGCAGAAGAAAAAATTTTACTACAAATTTGTAAGCAAAAATGGAAGAAGTAGAGTCAGTTTCACAGAAAATTTTTTGGAGGGACTGGAGTGGGTCATCCAGTAACTCCACCTAAACCCCCATATATACAAGTATATATTGAATGTATGGGGAGAGGGGTCTAAACCCAAATCACCCCACACCATGCAGAGGCCTTATTAATATATACATGAGTCCCAAAAAGTCATATTTGGTAAAAAAAAAAAAAGAATTTTTAGGATAATGGTTTAAAGTGACGTTTATCATTCCACTTTTTAAACATCATACTTTAATAAATTTGTGGTTTATTTTTTCCTATGTACATACTTTCATTTATTCCTATTTTTCTTTCCAGTTCAAAGTTTCATTATCATTATATTTAATTTACAGAATGTATCACAAATTTACAATACCTTAAAATGAAGCATATAATGAAACAAAAACGTTCATATAGTAGTATAACTCATAAGGCAACTATAAGGGACTTACATGATTGTCAATTTTTCTTCAACTCAAATGTGTTGAAACTTTTCATTGTGTCATATACAGTCTCTCTCTCTCTCTCTCTCTCTCTCTCTCTCTCTCTCTCTCTCTCTCTCTATCTCTCTATATCTCTCTCTCTCTCTCTCTCTCTCTCTCTCTCTCTCTCTCTCTCTCTCTCTCTCTCTCTCTCTCTCTCTCTCTCTCTCTCTCTCTCTCTCTCTCTCTCTCTCTCTCATATATATCATATATTATATATATATATATATATATATATATATATATATATATATATATATATATATATATATATATATATATATATATATATATATATATATATATATATATATATATATATATATATATATATATATATATATATATATATATATATATATATATATATATATATATATATATATATATATATATATATATATATATATATATATATATATATATATATATATATAAATAATAAGTATATATATATATATATATATATATATATATATATATATATATACTCTCTCTCTCTCTCTATATGTATATATATATATATATATATATAACTATATATATATATAATATATATGTATAATCTAAATAGAAATATATTATCTATATATATATATATATAATATATATATTTAATAAAATATAGATAATAATAATAAAATATATCTATATAATAATAATATATATATATATATATATGTATAGTAACCAATATATATATATATAATATATATATATATATATATAATATACCGATAATATATATATATATATATATATATGGTGTATGCGATGTGGTAGAGTTGTGGATAAAATCTTTACTTTAAACAATTGACAGAAAATGATAGAGAAGAAGAATAAATTGTATCTAGGTTTTATGGATTTGCAACAGGCGTATGATAGGGTTAATAGGGAAGCTCTATGGCAGGTGTTAGTGATATATGGTGTTGGTGGTAGGCTTCTGAATGGAACAAAGTATGTATGACGATAGTGAGGCGTGTGTAAAGAATAAATGTTGTCAAAGGTGATTGGTTTAGTATTAATAGCCGAGTGAGGGATGTGTTATGTCTCCTTGGTTATTCAATTTGTATATGGATGGGGTTATGAAAGAATTAGAGGTGGGGGTGGCAGGAAATGGTGTTAGAATGATGGAGAATGGAGATGAGTGGAGGGTGCCCTACCTATTATATGCGGATGATTTGGTTTTGTGTGGCGAATCTGAAGAGAGTTTGAGAGGATTGGTAGAGAGAGATTTGGCAGGGTGTGTAAAAGGAGAGGTTTGAGAAGTAAACGTAAAAGATAAGGGTAAGGTTATATGGTTGTGATTGAGGACGTTCACTCGTGAAGTTATGTTACTTAGATGGTGAGCAGCAGCTGGAACAATTGTCTGAGTTTAAATATTTAGGGTATCTGTTGAAGAGAGAACGGATGATGCAGAGTGTAATGGGAGAAAGAGGTGAATGGCAGGAAGGTTGCTGAATGTTTAATTAAATCGTTGGTGAATGTAAAGGGACAAAGTCTTGAGTGCGCTAGGGTCTTACATGAGGGTATGTTGTTACCTGTGTTATTGTATAGTAGTGAGACTATGGTCTGGAATAAGAAGTATAGATCTAAAGAGTTCAATGTGTTCAGATGGACAATCTTAGGGGCATGCTAGGTGTGAGAAGAATTGATAAAATGAGGAATGAACGTATTAGAGAGTTGTGTGGTGTGAAAAAAAGGGGTAAATGAGAGAATAAATGAAAGTATGTTGAGATGGTTTGGTCATGTGGAAAGGATGAATGATAGTCGGTTGGTTAAGCGGATGTATAGTGGCGAGTGTGTTGGAAACTGACCGGCTGGGAGACCGAAGAAAAAGTGGATTGAATCAGTAAACGAATGTTTGAAGGAGAGAAATGTGAGTTTGGTAGAGGCGAGAAGAAAGAAAGTACTGTCGAACGAAGAATTAATGGCGGAAGTGGCGGGTTTTTGTATGGGGGCATGGTTGTGGCCCACCTGGGCCAAGGGATGAACCCTTACATTGACGATCTACCATGGTGAGGGTCCGTCGCTGTCCCATGAAGCTTTAGGGTGGATTTTCTGACTGCGACGAGTTCTCACTAATTAATGGTACTGAGGGGGCGGGGCGGTAAGGCTGGGCTTTCTTTTCGACTTTTGTCATGTTCTTCTACTGCTTTTCTTTTCCGATGCTCGTCACGCACCTTACTCCCATTCTTGGGAAAAAGAAGGAAGATGAAAAGAAAGAAAAAATATATATATATATATATATATATATATATATATATATATATATATATATATATATATATATATATATATATATATATATATATGATATATATAAATATATATATATATATATATATTAGGGATGTGCCGAATAGTGAAAAAGCCGAATACCGAATACCGAATATTCGGCTAAAAGTATTCGGCCGAATACCGAATATTCGGCCGAATAATCACTTCGCTATTCGGCCGAATAGTTATTTCAAAGTTCGGTCATCCATTTAGGGAAAAATAAAGAAAACTTACACTGGTCAACAAAAAAAGGTGAAATTTTTCTTGGATGGACTTTTGTAGCAGATATATAGTAATTCGGAGGTGCTGATTCCATATATATTCTCGAGATTTGCTGTATCACATCCCGTTTTCGGTGCAATCATGGATCCCTATTTTTGCATATTCCCTAGGAATGACAAAATTCATGTGCGCACTACGTAGGCTGTATAGACGTTACCTTCCGCATATATCTACAGTAGCAGCAAGTTTACTGCGGTCTACATGTATGGATGCCAATGACCTGGATGATGTCTATCATCCATCTGAAATACAGTCGGATGGTCCGTCATTGTTCACCCAGGGTGAACTGAACGATCTTGTATGAGAGTTGTATTTGCCGAAGTTGTCCTGAGCTGTTGGCTTCGAGGTTGCATGAAAAATGACTACTGGACCATGGCACAAAAGTAACATTTTATCGTAACAGAGAAGCAGAACTGCGGAGGCTCTTCCAGTCAGATGGTAACCTTGTGTATTGCAGTGAAGTTGCAGCCCTACTACTCGCTATGGGACTCCCAGCATACGATGCAGGTGAGTGGCGACTGTTTATTGACACTTCCAAGAGCAGTTTAAAGTGTGTGTTGTTACACAACGGCAACAGGTGGCCCACAAATACGGACACTCCTCCGTGATGCTGCCTTTGCTACAACAATGACTGTGTTAGAGGCAAGAGCGTGGAATGCTTTTTCAGATGTAGCACAGAATTTTCTGGGGAACAGGAAAGCCGAGAACCACTAACATTGTACAGGAACTGCTAGACAGTTTTCATTCTCATGGATGTAGAATGAGTATAAAGTTGCACTACTTACATTCTCACCTAAGAAAATTTCCGGATAACCTTGGCGATGTTAGTGATGAGCAGGGTGAACGCTTCCATCAAGATCTAAAGTTCATGGAAGGACGTTACCAGGGCAAGTGGGATATCAATATGATGGCCGACTATTGTTGGAGCTTGATGAGGGATATTCCAGACGCTATGCACAGTAGATCGTCTACGAAGAGAAAGTTACTACCATCGTAGGTATGTTTACATTAACTAAACCCATTCTTTCTATTACATTCATTGTTGTCCCATATTACTCTTTATTCATAGTTGTATTATAGGTTTAACATATATCTATCAAAGACATGTATCATATCATTGCGATTTGTTTCTCTCCCTTCATATATCCAATATATATATATATATATATATATATATATATATATATATATATATATATATATATATATATATATATATATATATATATATATATATATATATATATATATATATATATATATATATATATATATATATTTGTGAGAGACTCTCTATAAAAAAGAAAAAAAAAAAAAAATTTACAAATCTGTGTTACACACAACATATACAAATGCAATGTGAACCGCAAAAACCGATTACACTTTTTGGAAGTAGCGCATCTAGATTCTCTTGTAAGGCCTATCCAAGCAATTTCATGTTTACCAGTGTTATATACAAAGTAATAAAACAAAAGTAAATAACTATTTCTTACCTATAGCAAACCATTCACATATTAAAAATAATTAAATGAAAATTGAAAAGTTTCGTGGTTAAAGATATTAAACTAAACTTCATTTGAATAAGCTCTAAGGTTAAAATGACAGAACATTAGCAGTTCTCCATTTTCAGGGGATAACCTATTTCTTGTGGCTTCATAAATATTTCCTCCTGTTCTAAATATTCTTTCACTTTCGACTGATGACGGTGGAGCTGAAAGGTATTTTATTGCTAGTTTTTTCAAATTCATAAAACTATTTCCAGTGTTTTTCCACCAATTGAAGGGAATATCATTGTCTTCACTGGTCAAAGTAGGCAAACTTATATATTTGTTTATTTTTTGATGTAATTCCGTATGTAGCCTTTTACTTTTATGTACAATAATCACATCGTCAGAAGAATGGGACTTTCTTTTTTCACTCTCACTTTCTTTTCTGTATGACGATTTTGATGCCACAATTTCTTTAAAACAATCCATTAAAGAAGTGAAAATGGAACCTTCAGCTTTACTTTCCCCACTACGTGAATCATCGTCAACAGAAGAGTCTGATGCATGTATTTTCATGCATTTCTTTCCATTCCTCAACGACCATATTTTTTACTGATTCATCTGATTCATGTTGAAAAATTAGCTTGAATCGCAGATCTAAGAAAGTAGCTACACACAAAGATTTATCACATAGAAACTTGGAAAGTCTTTTTCTACTGATTTCTTAAGCTCTTCAACGAGTGTAATTATTCCACTGAAGCTTTTGCTTTTAATTGCCTTATTTAAAAATAGATTTATTGCCAAAATGGAAGGGATCACTTGGGCGACTGTTACTTCACGTTTAATGCTTGTTTTAGTGATGTTGTCAAATGGCTCAAGTAAATGGAATAATTTTGCTACTGAAAATCAGTCAACATTTTCTGATTGCATTCAGCAGCGTATATGGATAGGGGAACTTTTTGTTCAAACAATCTTTTAAGCATATCATAGTTCTGTTCCAGCATGTAGAAACGTCTTGAATTAATTTATGCTGTTTGACATTCAGCTGCATCTGTAAAGTTTCAAGCTTTGCAGCTGCCGTTGCTGAATGGTGAATAACTGAGAAGATATGCTTCTGCAAATAATAACATATCTTTAACAGACTTCTGACATATTATGAATCGTGAATGCATAGCTGCAACATGTGAATAAAACATGAAATTATATGAAGCCACTCTCCCATATTACCAGCTACCATGTTTGGTCCCTTATATTACTAAATGAATTCTATTTTTAGAATATTGAAAAATGTCAAAGACCCTTATAGGATCAAATGACAAAGTTTTTCGCCATATTGGCTACAAAATTTGGCTATATTTTTATTTTTGGAAAATAAGTTTCTAAAATTTCAATTTTAAATTGAAATAACTTTCCCTTATGTTGACGTAATTTATTGTTTATAAAGCTCAATATTCGGCCCGAATAGTTCGTCAAAAAACCGAATACCGAATATTCGGCATTTTGGCCGAATAGGCCGAATACCGAATACTTACCGAATATTCGGCACATCCCTAATATATATATATATATATATATATATATATGGTTAAATCCAGTTTATACATGTATATATATATATATATATATATATATATATATATATATATATATAATATATATATATATATATATCACAAGAGGACCATCTCAACACTAACTACTGTCTACAGCTTTAACCTCTATTCTTTTCCAATATATATATTTACTATATTCATAACAGAAGATTTGTAAACATTTTGCTCTTTCTATCCCTATATCAGATAGCTAGTATCGCTTCTGCAAGCATGTTCAACTGGTGATCTTTCCTTTTCCCTTAACCTAGTGCTCTGTTCTCCAGCATTTCAGTGAATCTTTTGCTGTGACTAGGCGCAATAAAAACTTTCAATAAAGTCTTAACACGACTATTGGTTTCCAAACTTGCCCTCCTTCGGCAGTCCATGAATTCCTCTTTCAGGATCTTTTCCAGTAGTTCTGTAGCAGCTGCTGTAGTCGGCTTAGTTCATCCTTTAAATCATTCGTGTTCAGCAGAATTCTTCTTTCTCCAATATTATACTTTTCATTACTGACCTAACTGACACTTCTATCCACTCTTTTGAAGACTTCACCTTTTATTTCAAAAGGCGTTCAACCCAACTGCAAATAAAGCCTATGCCAAATATGTGTGTGGCTTTTGAGAAAGTGACCCTGATCTTTCTGGTATTTTTAATTGGAGTTTATTTTTTTTTTTCAATGACTCAAAAATTAAGTTTTTCAACTATCTACTTAATTCTTGCACGCAACTATAGTATCACTTCGTCTGTTCTTAAAATTTTTTTTTTTCCATCTTCCTTGGAATGGACTCATTGTTTTTCTCAACGCTGAGGAGCCGAAATATTTTTGCCGCTTTAATCATTTTAAATTATTCAGCTCCACCATTTTAACTCCACCACACCATCATTTTAAAGTCATATGGCCCCAGCCTTTGCTCTGATATGAACTCCTTTATTATATACAAACTATGTGAAAGATTCTTAATATTAACAAACATTTATTTTTCAGTACATGCTGAATGAGAGATGATATGAAATTATAAATTTTTACTGAAACAAATAGTTACTTAAAAGGCTGTAAAGTAAGCCGTAGGTTGAAACATGCCATGCATGCAATCAATGGAAAAGTTGGAATAGAAGCTTGAAAAAGTTTTAACTTTGAGGCTTGATTAAAAAAAAAAAAAAAAAAAATTAAAATTAATAAACTTGATTGTTGTTTTTTTTTTTCAAGTGTTTAAATGGAGACCGAATCAAAACTTATAATCAAGAGGAAACGAGAGATAGAAAGTCAAAAAATGACAAACCAAAATTATGAAACTTGGGAGTAAAATTTTTAACAATTCAATATCTCCGATTCAAAATAAAATTCAAATATAAATACAGTTTATACAATAATTTGACTAACTTTTCTTTTGCTGGTCCAGATATTTATCAGGATCTATTTTTAATTTATCGATATGATCTTGAAGAGTAGATGCCCACGTATGAAGTTGGTCCATTATGGCCCACGGAGTAGTCATAGACACAGTTAAAAGAACTAAGGTGTGTTCAAGATTTTTTTCATTAACAGCAAACTCCAATAATTCCGAATGATTGGGATCTCCATCTAGAATCCATACACCAAGCCGAGTTTTCTCTGAAAATAGCAAACTATAGCATCAGTATAAGTGATGTATTAAACAAAATACTTGATATTTAAAGTTAGTATAGTATATATATATATTAAGTTGCTAGCATATATTAAGTTATTATATATATATATATATATATATATATATATATTGTTATTATATATATATATATATATAGTTATATATATATATAGATAGTAAGAGTTATGTATATATATATAAATATATATATTATATATATATATATATATATATATATATATATATATATATATATATATATATATATATATATATATATATATATATATATATATATATCTTTCTTTCTTCACCTTCCTTCTGCCCGCATCGTGTAAGCTGCACAAAGCATCGGAAAAGTGCCAGTAGGAGTTAAACATATAAACGTCGAAAAGAAAGCTTCCAGCCTTACCAGTCTCTCTGCAACATTAATTAAAGAGAGCTATCACAAAGACATAAAATCACCCTAGAGCATCATAGACCGTGACGGACCTCACTATGGTAAATCGTCAGCGTTGAGTTCATCCCTTGGCCCAGGTGTGGGCCACAACCATGCCCCCAGACAAAACCAGCCATTTTCTCCTATCATGCACCTTTATTCTCGCCTTCTGCCAAACTCACATTTCTCCTTCAGACATTCGTTCACTCAATCCACTGTTTCTTCGGTCTCCCAGCTGGTCGGTTCCCAACACAATCTCCACTATACATCCGCTTTTCTAACTAACCGATCTTTCATTCATCCTTTCCATGACCAAACCATTCAAACATACTTTCCATTATTCTCTCATTTACCCTCTCTTCACACCCACACAACTCTCTAATAATACGTTCATTCCTCACTTTATTAATTCTTTCACACCTAGCATGTCCCTAAGACTGTCCATCTGAAAACATTGTACTTTATAAAGACTATACCTTCCACCCAGACCATAGTCTCACTACCATACAACAACACAGGCAACAACATACCATCATGCAAGACCTCTAGTGCACCTGTAAGACTTAGTCCTTTACATTCACCAACGATTTAATTGTAATACAAATAAATCTTCCCAAGATTAACCCAACCTTCCTACTACACCCTGCATCATCCATTTTCTCTTCTCATCCAACACATACCCTAAATATTTAAACTCAGACACTTGCTCCAGCTGCTCATCATCTAACATAACTTCACACTGAGGACTGTCCTCACTCACAACCATAACCTTACTCTATCTACGTTTACTTTCAAACCCCTCTCCTTTTACATACTCCTGCCAATCTCTCCACCATCCTCTCAAACTCTTCTTCTGAGACTTGTCAATACAGAACTAAATCATCTGCATACAATAGGTAGGGCAAATCTCCTCCACTCTTCCATTCTCCATCATCTAACACCATTTCTGCCATCCCCACCTCGAAATCTTTCAACCCCATCCATATAAATATTGAATAACCAAGGAGACATAACACAACCCTGTCCACCTGCTATTAATCCTAAACCAACAAACTATTGACACTAGGCTTATCTTTGCCACAATGCTTCACTATCTGTCACATTATTACCTTGATTCCATTCAGAAGCCTACCACCAACAATATATATCATTAATTAATACCTGCCATAAAGCTTCCCCATTAACTCTTTCATACGCTCAAGTTGTAACCATAAAACCTAAATATAATTTATCTCTTCTTCCTCATTTTCTCAATCATTTGTTTCAATGTAAAGATTTGATCCAAGCATCCTCTACCACTTCTAATAAATTCCAAACGCACCCAGCCTTCACCAATCAGTCCTCAGTCACTCGACGCACTCTTTCGACCAAATAACAGCATATACCTTCCCTACAACAATCAATAAACTTATTATAATTTCTACAGTTTCTCTTTTCTCCCTTACCCTTATATATATAGCATTATTACTCGTCTCTCTCCTCCGTCCTTGAACTATACTCTCCATAACTGTTTATTAGCCACAACTTCCAAATCAATCAATCACCATCTCAGCTCCGCTCCTTGATCATTTCACTAGTAATTTCATTCATATACCTGCAGTGATTTCACCATCTTTCAACTTTCTCAGCCCACCCATTATTACCTCCTCCTACCAACAACCCATCCCCAAAAACACCTATTCCCTCTCCTGCACCATCAAAACCACAGCACATCTCGCCACTCACCTCAATGTTATGCAGATTATTGAAGTGTTCTTTCCACACTCCCTCACATCCATTTCATCAGCGTTGCTAAAGCACCATCCCTATTCATTCTAAGCAGATTCCCTTATTCTCACTTAACCCTTTCGCGCTTCCTTCCAGAAGAGCTCCTATTTCCTGCCCATTCATCTTCCTTCCAACTGTCATTTCAATTTGCCTCTCTTCTCCCATGCACACATCTTCTTTAGTATTTTTCTCCTCCCAGCAGCAACCCGCATCTTTCTTTGAAACTTATCATTTGCTTTAGTACATTCAACCATCGCTTTTACCTTTACCGCTTTCATCACCTCTTCATTCCACCATTCGCGTTAACATTCTTACTTCCAGCCTTGTTATCATCCACACAGCCTCTTTGCAATTACCAATAAATTGTTTCATTTGCCTCTGTGATTCCGTTCAGCATCAACTTGTTCACATCAACCGATTTACTAGCGAGCGCTCTATACATACTTATCCTTATTGTCTCTCAAGTTCTCACCCTAACGCCTTCACTCTTAATTTTACCTACTCCTGTATCACCTTCCTCCATCCAAGCCCTACTAACTTAATCTTACATAAACAACATAATGATCCGATATCCCATTCCTAAACCCCCTCACTGATTTAAATCCAACACATACTTCCAACATCTTCCAAATACATATATTATATATATATATATATATATATATATATATATATATATATATATATATATATATTGCTATATATATATATATATAAGGTTGTTAACATCTAAATCATTTCCCCTGAATGTGTGAGGTGCAACAGCAACATACCCAGATCAAAGTTAAGAACATGACATGTCAAAACAGCACCTCCCCATCTCCGAGTTTGTTGTTAGAATAAACTGCCTTAGGGGTTCACGAGAGATCAGTGACGCACCTCACCGCATATTCAGTCAAATGGGTCATACCTTGGACCAAGCCTACAACAGTACCTCATTAAAACCCCACACCACATGCACCTTTTTCTCGCTTCTGCAAAACTTACATATCTTTACTGGACTCAATCCACTTTTTCTTCAGTCTCCAGCTGGTCGATTCTATAACACTCACCACCATACATCCGTTTAACCAACTAACTATCATCCATCCTTCTAAACTATCTCAATAAAAAGTTCTAGTTTATTTTCTCTCATTTGCTCTCTTCTCTTCATTACCCACAAAATCTCCTGAAGGTATCGTTCCTCATTTGATCAATTCTTCACAAATCCAACACACTCTTAAGATAGTCCATTCGAAAACATATTGTAGTTGGGTATACCTCTTATTCCATATTATACATTAATACAGGTAACAACATACCCCCTCACAAACCCCACCATTCAGAACCTGTATATCCACCAAGGATTTAATTGGGCCAGCCACCTTCCTACCATTCATAACTTTCCCACTACACTCATCATCTGTTCTTTCATCCAACACATATTCTAATTATTTAAACTCAGATACTTGCTTCAGTCTTACCATCCAATATGACTTCATATCCAAAGTCTCCCATCACTCACAGAACTCTCACTCCATCTGGCACATTTACTCAAACCCTACCAATCCTCCTCTAAACTCTTCAGATTCGCCACAATAAAAATCAAATCATTCGCATACAATAGGTAGGGGCACTCTCTTCCATTCATCATCATTCTAACACCTTTCATTGCCACTCTTTAATATATATATAGTTATATATATATATATATATATATATAAAGAATATATATATATATATATATATATATATATATATAAGTTGTTATATATATATATATATATATATATATATATATATATATATATATATATATATATATACTGTATATATATATATATATAAGCAGTATATAAGAAAGATGTTGAATATATATATGAGGAAAAAGAAATAAAAGGTGTATACGTAGGAGCAAAAAGAGTAAAATGAACAGTTTGAATAGGATGAATAGACTTGCTAAGGAATAGTAGCTTCCTTCCGGAAGGAAGGAAGGTTAAGAATGAGAATAAGGGGAATCTGCTTAGAATAATGAATAGGATGGTGCTTGTAACTGATGAAGTAGATGTGAGAGGAGTGTGGAAAGAACAATTTTCGAGAATCTGAATAATATTAACAGTAATGAAGAGGTGATAGGTGATGTGTGTGTGGTTTGATGGTGCAAGAAGGAATAGGCATTTTGGGGATGAGGTTATTAGTAAGGAGAGGTAATGGGTAGAGGAAAAGGTTGTAGAATGGTAAATCTGCAGTACAGTATTTAAACATTGGTGAAATGATCAAGAACGAGGCGAGATGGTGATTGATTGATTTGGAAGTTGTGTAATAAAGAGTTTAAGGAGAGGTGTAGTTCCAAGCGATTGGAGGAGAGCGGTTTATACCCCATGCCGCAAGGTGGAGAAAAGGGAATCAGAAATTATAGTAGTCAAGTTTGTTTGAGCAAGTTGCAGTAAAGCTGTATATGCTGGTTTGTCGAAAGAGGCAGTCGAGGACTGAAGGACTGATTGGTGAAGAACAAGGTGCGTTTAGGAGCGGTAGAGGATGTGTGGGATCAAATCTTTACATTGAAACAAATGATTGAGAAAATGAGGGAGAAGAATAAATTGTATTTGTGGGTTTCCGTATGCAGATTTGCACTGTGTGTATGGAGGAGAGTTGTTGTGTAGCTGCCCATGGCAGGCACAGTGACAGGCGGCAAAGCTGGTGGTGGCTTCGGGAACTGGAATCAAAGTATGTATGACGACAGTGAAGCGTGCGTAAGAATAAATGGAGCGACTGGTTTAGGATTAACAGCGGAGTAAGATAGGGTTGTGTTATGTCTCCTTTGCTATTCAATTTGTATATGGATGGGGTTATGAAAGAATTGAGTGTGGGATGGCAGAATGGGTGTTAGAAATGGTGGAGAATGGGAGATGAGTGGAGTGTAAGCCTCCTACCTATTATATGTGATGATTTGGTTCTGTGTGGCGTAATCCAGTTATAGAGCTTCTAGAGGATTGAGCAGAGAGACTTGCAGGGTGGAAGAGGGGGCTTCAGGCAAACGTTGATAAGAGTAAGGTTATGGTTGTGGAAAGTGAGACACTCCTCAGTGTAGCTAGCGTTAGACGGTGAGTAAAGAACAAGTGTCTGTTTAAATATTTAGGTATATGTTGGATGAAAGAAGCTTAATGACGATGGCAGAGTGTAGCAGGGAAAGTTGGGGAAACAGGAAGGTGGTTGGTACCAAACTGCCAGGAATGCAAAAGGACCAAGTCCTGAGCAAGTTAGGCCCTACATGAGGGAAGGTTATGTTATCATAAAAGGCTGGGTAAAGAGACTGGTCTGAATAAGAAGTATAGATCAAAAGTTCACAAACAGATGAATAAATCTTAGGGTGCTAGTGTAGAAGAATTGATAAAGAGAGGAAATGAACGTATTAGAGAGGTTGTGTGGTGTAAAGAAAGGTGTAAAATGAGAGAATAAATGAAAGCGATGTTGAGATGTTTGGCCTGTGTGGTTAGACAGAGTGATAGTCAGTTGGTTGCCAGACGCATAGTGGTGAGTGTGCTGGGGAACTGACCGCTGGGAATTACAGAATGGATTGAGTCAGTAAATAAATGTCTGAAGGAGAGAAATGAGTTTGGCAGAGGCGTAGAGTAAGGGAATGCGAGAAGCAGGAGAAGAGTGATTTGTATGGGAATAGATTGTTCTGTTGTATGCATTTAAACCCCGTTACTGACGAGCCTACTACAGTGAGGGTCCGTCACGGTCCGTGAAGCTCTAGGGTGGATTTCTGTCTGTGACGAAGTTCTCACTAATTAATGGTACAGAGCGGGCGGTAAGGCTTCTCTCTTTTCGACATTTCCGTCATAGTCTTCCAATTGGCTTTCTTTCCGGTGCTTCAGCGGCACCTTACCCCAGTCCTGTAAAAAGAGGTAGCTAAAGAAAGAAGAAAATATATATATATATTATTATATATACATATATATATATATATTATATGCTTATTATTATTATATTAATATTATATTATAATATTGTTGTTGTTATATATTATATATATACTAAATATATATATATATATATATATATTAATATTATTATATATATATATATATATATATGATATAGTTACAAAGTTATATATATATAAATATATATATATATATTATTATATATAGATGTTATAGTTAATAGTTGTTAAGTATATATATATATATATATATATATATATAATATTATTGTTGTTATATATATATATATATATATATTACAAATAAATAATAAAGTAATGAAGAAAGTAATGTGAAATGTGTGGGTTTGATGGTGCAAGAAGAATAGGTATTTTGTATTTGAGGTCATTAGCAAGGAGGAGTTTAATGGGTGTAGTGAGAAAGTTGAAGAATGGTAAATCTGCAGGTATAGATGAAATTACCGGTGAAATGACCAAGAACGGAGGCAGATGGTGATTGATTGGGATTTGGAAGTTGTGTAACAAAACGTTTGGAGGGTAGTTCCGAGGGGATTGGAGGAGAGCAGTAGAAAGGGGAACTGTAGAATTATAGGGGAATTAATATTGAAGGTTGTAGGGGAAGATATAGAGCTGGTATTTTAGTCGAAAGAGTACGTAGAACTGAATTACTGATTGTGAAGAACAAGGTGCGTTTAGAGTGGTAGAGGATGTGTAGATAAAATCTTTACATTGGAAACAAATGACTGAGAAAATGAGTGGAGAAGAATAAATTGTACTTAAATTTTATGGTGCAACAGGAGTATGATAGGATTATTAGGGTTTCTATGGCAGGTGTTAGTAATATATGGTTGGGGCGTTTGAATGGAATCAAAAGTATGTATGACGATAGTAGCTGTGTAAGAATAAATGGTGTCAAAAGTGATTGTTTAATATTAATATAAAAGATGAGGCAGGATGTGTTGTCCCTTAAAATTCAAATTCCGTATATGGATGGGGTTATGAAAGAACTAGAGATGGGAGGGAGCAGTGAAACTTTGTGAAACGATGAGAAATTAGATATAGATGGGGAAAGGTGCCCTACCTAATATATGTGGATGATTTGCTTTGTGTGGAGAATCTAAAGAGAATTTGAGAGATTGGTAGAGAGATTTGGCTGGGTGTGTGAAAGGAGGAGAAGTTTGAAAGTAAAGGTAGATAAGAGTATGGTTATGGTTGTGAGTGAGGACAGTCCTCGGTGTGAAGTTATGTTAGATGGTGAGCAGCTGGAACAAGTGTCGGAGTTTAAATATTTAGGATATGTTAGATGAAAAGTAAAGAAAAATGATGATAATAAAGGAATGTTGTGAATTTCAGGAAGGTGGCTGGTGCAATTAAATCCTTGGTGGATGTAAAGGGACTAAGTCTAGAGTCCGCAAGGGTCTTACATGAGGGTATGTTGTTACCGGTGTTAATGTAAGTAGTGAGACTATGCTCTGGAATAAGATTTATAGATCTAAAGTTCAATGTGTTCAGATGGACAATCTTAGGGGCATGCTAGGTGTGAAAAGAATTAATAAAGTGATAAATGTAAGTAGTGGTGTGAAGAAAGGGGTAAATGAGAGAATAAATGAAAGTACATTGAGATGGTTTGGTCATGTGGAAAGGATGAATTACAGTCTATTGGTTAAACGGATGTATAGTGGTGAGTGTGTTGGGAATTGACCGGCTGGGAGAGAGAAGAAAAAGTGGATTGAGTCGGTAAACGAATGTCTGAAGATGAGAAATGTGAGTTTGGCAGAGGCCAGAATAAAGGTGCATAATAGGAGTGAATGGCGGGGTTTTATGAGGGGGTATGTTTGTGGCCCACCTGGGCCAGGGGATGAACCCTACACTTGACGATATGCTATAGTGAGGGTCTATAAACTTAAAATAAGCTAACCATCTCTATATTCATCTCTGACTTCGATGTATGCATATTCTAAACCTGTTCCTTTCTTGGGGTCTTCATTTCCTTGTAGTTTAGCTATTAATGTAGTTTTCCCAGATTCATTTTCACCTATGATGGAAAAGAAATTAAGACCAATTAAGAATGTTTTTTTTTTAAATAAATCACTACCCAATTAACTAGTCAGGACATAAAAAGCATCTTAAATATATTAATATGAGAAACTGATTTAATGCCCCTCAACTGGGCATATGGTAAGTCGAGTTTTCGGAAACATTTCTGAGCCCCAATTTTATCACTTTTACTTATAGATTGCTTACTTGTATTTGCTGGCTAAATAAATCTAATTTCCAAAAGATTTTATTTCATTTAGCTGGTTCATCTTTTTTGGCCCTTTTTGCTGAAACTTTCTACTGAGGACATTATAGCAACCTTACCTCTTTTAAAAAGAAAAGTTAGCCTACTCAAATGTATATAAAAAAGTTTTCTTAAGTATTGTTAACTATAATGCTATAGAGATAAAATGATAACTTTTATAACTTATTTAGTAAAAATTGAGAACACAGTTTTCTTTCATCACTAGATGAATGAAAGTATCTTTTCATTAAAAAAAATAAATAAAAAAAATAAACAAAGAAATATCACACTTATTTTCATCACAATCTCAAAACTATACATATGTATTAAAATTATTCTGTCTGGGTAATGAAATTGTTAAACAGATAACCTATAACTTATAAGTATTATAAACTATAAAAACTTACTTCCTTCTATGTTATGCCATGGGAGATAAAGGCTGAACTAATAAAAGACAATTATTGATTACTAGTAAATATTTTATCAAATGTAAGTTCAAAATTTATTCAATAAACGTAAGGCCACAAAAGTTCTGGCCTAAGAATTAAAATAGCTTTATTAACCTACTTTTTCAACATATCACCAGTCAAAGTGGGATAAACCAAAATACGATGTATCATTTTATGTGGCAACTTTGAAAGTAAATGAAAAATTTAAGACTGGATATGTAAGAAATTATTAGTAGCAGGTAGCTGGATATCAAACATGAAATATTTTTTTTTTCATAAAAATTAAGTCAAAATCAACATAAAATAATAATTATTATATTAGTTGTGCTTCCATAGTTAATTTGTACTTCTTTAATGGCTGTCTTATGTCTTATACTTATTTGTCTGCCCAGAATAAATGATTTTAAAAAAAAAAAAAAGTCTGAAAACCAATTTTTGTCACATCTTAACCGATTCACCAAATATTTGACTACAAATGAAGATGTGGTTTCAATCCATCCCTCATGCAAATCCTAAGCCGGAAAAGTTTAACCCCTCAAATAGGGCAATGCCTGCGAGTTGGTGAGGTGTGGGGAATCGTGTTCCTCTTGAATGCTCTTAAGGTTGGGGAACAAAAGAAATGTAAGAAGGGATAAGGTCAGAACTGTAAAGGGGGATGGGGCATGGGATTCCCAGTAAAATTTCCAGAATGTGGCCCTCACCACCTGCAAAAAATGTGCAGGAGAACTGTCATTGTTTAAACAATCTCAATAAAAATTTCCATGCTTCTTTTTCACTAATGCAATCTTCAATTTTCTTAATGCCCCATCACAATAAGGTGCATTTATCGTCCAGTGTTTTGTCCCTCAAGAAAGTCAATTAAGATTAATTTATTGACGCAGCCAAAAAAAACTTTTGACATAACCTTCATTGCCAACCTCCCAAGCTTGAATTTGATAGGCCCTGAAGAGTCCCTTGGAAGCCACTATTTCAATTGGAATTTGTTCTTTGAATCAATCGATGAATCTAGGTTTTGTCCTCCACTGCATGAAATCTTCCTCAATGGAGTCAATTCCTGTCAAAAGACTCCTGGAAATATCAGCTCTGTGGGCAAGCTGATATCCACAGAGCTATTGAGTACCCATTGAGTCAAAGCTTACTAAGACCTGAGAGTCACCTCTAATCATATGATGAACAATATGAAATTCCAAGTCTGTGGCTATAAAATCAATACGAATTCTTGAGGTATTTTTAATCAGTTTATATACCGCAACCTTAAAATTCTTCATTAATAACCATAGATGGTCTGCAGTCTTTCTAGTCATTCAAATATTTTCCCTACCTTTCATGAAATGCTTCATCCACCACAAAACAGTATTTCTGTGTGCATAATCCCCATAAGTATGCTGCAAAGATTCAATAATTTTTGAACACTTCTAATCAGGCTATGTTGGAAATTTAATTAATGTCTATTCTGATCTCAAAATTTTTTTTTTCCATGGCCAAAAACATACCCTTATTTTATTTAATGTCTTCTTGACACAAGGACAGCAGGTTTCCTATAGCACCTAAACATGCTTCAGGATACTTAACCATTCAAATTTCCACACAGGTTTGAACAGAAACTTTTGCACCATAACATTCTTATCTCTGAATTTGTTTCAAATGAAACTATAATATCTATCATGGGGCGAAAGAAAGAATTTAATACTTGGAAATAGAGACCATATCAGGATGGATGCAAAAACGGTTAAACACCCAAACTGAAAACTTGAACGAGTGCCATCG
>JABUQX010126915.1:25000-26308 GCA_015478945.1 Trachelipus rathkii | reverse complement strand
ATATAACTGATTTTGCCTTATAGTTTCCGTAACCATGAGAAATGGCTTGCAAAACTCTTAGAATTTTTCAAGTATTTGCCATTTATTAGCAGTCCAAGCTTAAATGATTGATTGTTCTATAATATAAACTTGCAGAGGTCTTTTCAAACATTCAAGTCTTTCTAGAATCAAATATGTGTTATTCCACCTTGTATTAACATCTTGAATGGCGGCATAAGTGGGGTTGCAAGATGTGGACCAAGTCTCTTTGTATTCTGTTTAAGTTCATTACAGGCTTTAAAAAAACCTGTTAATGATGAAAATAGTATACCAGAATATTTCCTACATTTTCTTTATTAAATGTTCGCACTGTTGCTTTGAGAAGAAACTAAGGCATTCTTAATTAAAATTGAAGTTTATGAATTAAAAACAAGAAAAACTTCTGTATCCTGCTAAATCAGTTCCAAGTTCATGTTATATGCTCCATCTCGAAGGAGTCAAATGATATGTTAGGAAGGAAATTTCCCATATTATTCATTCGTAATTTCAAAACTCAGTAGTGGATTTTAATTCCAGAATGAGAACCTGGGAAATGCTTGCAATGGAGTACACAGTCCATTTTTTTAAACTCGCTGGAAAGCCAGAGTGCAGTTAAAGAAATAAATATTTAGCTCTATATATCTGTAGTAAATAATATCTGATCAGCCTTAGAGACCTTCTAAAATACTGCTGATCATAATTTTCTGTAGAAGTTGGTAACATCTTCTCTACAAAATATTTTCTACTAGAAATAAGATATTTTGGCTGAAGATGGGCAAAGTTCTATGAATCCCTTCCCTTCTGTGACTGTGAATGGCTGTTACTCATTGCGATAAAATTCATTATTTTCTGTGATTTTGGGGTCATTTGATATGCTAAATCTTTTTTGGGGAGAAACACTCCTCAAAAACTCACTTATTTCGACGGCTTTGATCTATTGCTCTTTTGCTGGGTTTCTCACTGTCTCTAGAAAATTCAAGACTCTCCCTTTTACTATTAAAATTTTTGGACTTCCACATATTCCCTTTGATGATGATTTTCCATATGTTCATGAAGCAGCGTTGTACTAAATGTAAGATTTTATGTTGAAAGTTATATAAAATATTTTGTTTTACATTTCTTTATAGTTAAACGAAAAGTTCATAAGAAATTTCCGGTTCCGGCCGGAATTCTGGCTGGATTTTTTTTGTTGATTCCGGCTAATTCCGGTTATATATATATAAAATATATATATATATATATATATATATATATATATATATATATATATATATATATATATATATATAT
>JABUQX010126915.1:12500-17500 GCA_015478945.1 Trachelipus rathkii | reverse complement strand
AAACAATTCAAGAAGTCATTTAGGTTGCGCAACCAAGAAGAAATAGAAAAGTAAAACCAGAAGGAAATAGAAACGAAACCAATTATAAAGAATAACAAGAAAATATAAGATCATCATCATCATCATTCATATTAAGAAAAACAGAGAGGATAAACACGTCCAACATCTTGAGTAAGTTACCAGCATTTAAACAGTTGCGCCACTCTCTGCTTGCTACGTACAATCAGGATGATATCTAGCAAAGAAAGATGCCCTACCTTTTCAGGAAAAGAAGAAGAATACAGAGACTGGAGAGAACGAGTGGAGGATTGGTTGATAGTGGAGGAAAAAGTAAAATATCCTGGTTTGGAAATACGTCTAGCACTGAAAGGTAAAGCACACGAAATATGTATAGATTTAGAAAGAGAAGAGTTAAAAAAGGATAAAGAGGGAGTAGCATTGATATTAAAAACCCTGGATGCAGTATATAAAAAAGACAGTAGGATGGATAAATTGGAGAAAACCATGAAACTATTCAGAATTGAAAGAAGAAAAGATGAAAACATGAAAGATTATATAAGATATGAAAAATATTCCAGGGAATGTGAAAATGCGGGAGGTGGTAAAATGTCACAGGAAATGAAAGGAAGTCATCTTCTGGGACAAGCAAAATTGAATTCAAATGATCTTCATGTAGCGTTGGGAGCCTGCGGCAAGGAAGAATATAGTTATGGAAATATTAAAAATGTACTCACTCGCATATTTCAGGAGCAAAAGGAAAAAGTAGAAGAGAATAAAGAAGATTGTTGGATGGAAGGAGACAAGAAGAATCCTGTTAACAAGAAATACGGAACTATTACTAAATGTTTTAAGTGCAGATCAGAAACACATTGGGCGAACAAATGTCCAGTGAATAAGAGAATATGTTATATTTGCAATTCAAGTGAACATTGGGCAATAGATTGTCCAAAGAACTGGAAGAATAAAGGAAAAATAGAACAAACAGAAAGAAATAGAGGTAATCAAAGAGAAGAGATAAGATACGTCTGGAAAATGAACACTGATGAAGAACAAGAAAGTTTGGAGGAACTACAAGATGAAATATACGGCATAATAGACTCTGGAAGTGCAAGAACAGTGTGCGGTAATTTTTATATGGAAAGAATTTTAAGTAGATTAACTAAAGAACAAATTGAAGAAATGAACAATAAAGCTATAGAAGATCACACTGTGTTTCATTTTGGAGAAACAGTATGTAAAGGGATAAAGAATGTAGATATACCTACAAAATTAATGGGAAACAAAGTGAGTATAAGAACAACAATAATAGAAGGAAACGTTCCCTGGTTGATTGGAAAAGAAACTTTAGAGAAAATAGGAGCAGTTATAGACTTCGAGAAAGGAATAGTTATAGCAAAACGGTTTTCAGACTACATAATACCATGTAAAGGGAAGAATGAAAAACATCTGAAGATTTCATTGATTAAGAAACTGGAACCGCACAAGATGTGGCTTGGAATAGACAGGGAGTGGTGGACCAACAAGGAAATAATTGAAAAAAGAATAGAAAAACTGCATTTACAATTCGGACATGCTAGTAGTGGAAAATTAATTGGAATTTGCAATGATGCATATAAGAAGAATGAAGAGTATCAAAGATTTAGGAAGACCTTGGAAGAGAAAATAATAGAAATAGTGGGCAAGTGCGATACATGTATAAAATATAAAAGAACACCAGCTAGGCCAATAGTTGGAATGCCTATGGCAAAACAGTTTAATGAAGTGGTGGCGCTTGATTTAGGAGAAATAGAAAATAGAAGATTTTTAATGATGGTGGATCTAGCAACAAACTATTGTCAGGCAGCATGGATAAAAGATAAAAATCCACTGACAGTGGTAAAAGCATTTATGGGGAAATGGCTGTCTGTACTCGGAACACCTAGGAAAATTTTATCAGACAATGGATTGGAATTCCAAAACGAGGAAATGAAAATCCTAACTGAAAAATTTGGAATCACCATTATGGCAACTCCATCAGAAAGTCCCTGGAGTAATGGAACATGTGAAAAAATGGTGGGATTAGTGAAAGACGGAGTGAGGAAATTGAGAGAGGATACTACAAAAAACTGGGAGATAGCACTGATGTGGACAATAGCAGCTAGGAATAGTTTATTAATGAAAGATGGAGTATCACCTAATCAGATAGTTTTTGGAAAAAACAATTACACATCCCAGAGTATAAACAACGAGGAAATAACAACGAATGATTATGAAAATGCATATGACACACTCTTGGAGAATCTACAAGCAAGAGAAAAGGCTAGAATAATCCACGTACAACAGGAGGCTGATAAGAGATTAAACAAAGCCTTGTCCAAGCCCATAAGAGAACATCATTTGGAAGAAGCAAAAATAGGAGATCTTGTGTATTATAAAAGAAACATGGAGAAATGTTGGAGAGGTCCTGCGAGAGTCATCGGTAGTGATGGAAAGACAGTAGTAGTGAAACATGGGGGCACCCTACGCGAAGTAGCTAGAGTGCATATCACGAGAATAAGACAAACAGGAAATATTGAAGAAGGAAAAGAAGAAAATCAAAGAGAAGAAGTACAAGATGATACATTGTCTGAATCAGACACTTATGGTTCAGAGACGGATGAAAGTGAGAAGGAGGACGATGAAGTAAGGGTGGTTATACAAGAAGAGCAAGAAGACCTAAGCGAAACGGAATCAGAAACAGAACCTGAATCAGAAGAAGAAGAAGAGAACCAAGGAGAGGAAGAACAAGAAACACCGAAGGTGAGATTGGGGGAGTCTTATGAGATAGTGGACAAAGAAACAAAGGAAAAATCAAGAATAAGAATAACAAGTAGAGCCGGAAAAGCAACTAGCCAAAAATGGTCAGATAGCTACAACATAATAGATTTAGATCATGGAAATGAGAAATGGATAGATTTGAGAAATTTCCAAGATATAAAACATATAGGTGGTGATGAAATATGGTTGGGAGATTTCGAAAATGAAGAGATACATAGAGCAAAAATGGATGAACTTAGTAGCTGGAAAAAGAAAGGAGTGTACGAGGCTGTACAAGAAAGGAATCAAAAAGCAATTACGACTAGATGGATCATTACAGAAAAATCGGAAAACGGAAGAAGAAAATGCAAAGCCCGACTTGTTGCTCGAGGTTTTGAGGAACAAGGAGATTTAACAACTGATTCACCGACATGTGCCAACGAATCATTAAAAATGTGTCTTGCTGTAATTCAGAAAAATGGATGGAAATGCAAAACATTAGATATTAAAACAGCTTATCTACAAGGTAAACCCATAGAGAGAAATGTGTATTTAAAACCTCCAAGAGAGGCAAAAACAAACTACCTATGGAAGTTGAAGAAAACTGTGTACGGTTTAAAAGACGCAGCGAGAATATGGTACGAAAGTATCATGGACATAATAAAATCACTTGGAGGAACAAAGAGTAAGTTGGAACCGACTATAGTGTATTGGAGGAAAAACAGCAGAATCATCGGCCTCATGTGCATACATGTGGACGATATTTGCTATGGAGGGAATACTGAGTTTGAAGAAAAAATAATTCTAGAACTAAAAAAGAAATTGGAAATAGGAAAAGAAAGTGAAAGGAAATTTTGTTACATTGGTTTGAACGTAAGAATCAAAGAAATGGAAATTATCCTAGAGCATAATTCTTATGTAAGGAAATATGAAAGACCCGAGAAAGATAAGACAAGATCCTTTAACCACACCAAACAGACACGAGTAATATTATACATAACGTAAAAAACCTGCAACATAGAAAATAAACAGCATTCATCCTACTGATGTATGGACAATCATACCTGAGATTCAGATCTACAACACGACACCATGGACCATAGAACTAATCTTACAATGTTAGAAAGGAAAGAACGCGTAAAATTTTGTAAAAAAAATGCTAAAAATCACACAAAGATTTGATGATATTCTGTGATCCACATAAAGTATTATTACATCAATACCAATTATTTAGAAGCATAGTCAAAAGAAAAAGGAAAACTAACAAATAGAATTCAGATTCCCTCAACCAACTTAAGCGAAATGCCACTAACAAAAATGAACAATCTCTCCTAAAGACAGACTCGCTTCTTCTTATCACCAATCAGTCCTTCATCATCGCCGCACTCTTCGACCAAAAATTTACCAAGGCAAACCTCCCTACAACACTCAATAATCTTATTCCCCTATAATTTCTACATTCCCCTATTCTCCCTTACCCTTATATAAGGTACTACCGCTCTCCTCCAATCCTTGGAACTATACCCCATAAACGCTTTAATACACAACTCCAAATCCAATCAATCACCACCTTGAGTATTCTTGATCATTTCACCATAATTTCATCCTATACCTGCAGATTTAACCATTCCTTCCAAAACCACTTTAACATACTTTACTAAATACCTATCCCCAAATAATCACGCTCATGGATTCAATCTTCTATCAACCATATCTACATACAACTCATCTGGGCGTAACATCTCTACTAATCTAAGTTACCATACGCTATATGACATTAAGTAGCTCTATAATATACAGGTAGGTCCCACATTTTCTTGTAAATTAGGAAATCATATAGGTGCTTTGCGCGAAACGAGAGTGCCGATGCACTTCTACCTCCTACACGATAAAAGCTGATAGCACTTGCAGGGTTTCTAAAAGGTGAGGAGCATCCACGTATCGCCGAATATATATTTCTAGACTATATGACTTTTCTATGGCAAAGAAAGTATACAATCGCATAGTATTCATAAACTATTTATACAAATACTTAACCTAATGAAACGCACGATTTCTCGTCTCAAGGAGCCAATTGAAAAGGCTATCACTACACCTTCACTTTCTAAGCAGTATTACCAATAAAAGCAATAAGAATAAGATCATGGCTATCTACTATTCCAAGAAAAAATACTCGAGGCGTGAAATTAACAAGTATTAAATACCGTTATAGTAATAGTCTAAAT
>JABUQX010126915.1:0-7500 GCA_015478945.1 Trachelipus rathkii | reverse complement strand
CGAAAAGGTAATAGTACCCTATATATACAGGGGGTAAGGAGAGAAAAGGGGAACTGCCTAGCAAATTATTAGGGGAATAGTATTATATGAGTGTTTGTAGCGGAAGTATATGCTGAGTATTTTGGTCGAAGAAGGGCGCGAGTGGACCTGAAGGAACTGATTGGGTGAAGAACAAGGGTGAGATGCGTTTAGGAAGTAGTAGAGGACATCGGTGTGCCGATTCAAATCTTTACATTTGAAACAAATGATTGAGAAAATGAGGGAGGAAAAGAATAAATTGTATTTAGGTATTTATGGATTTTGCAACAGGCGTATGATAGAGTTAATAAGGAAGGTTTATGGCAGGCAGGTGTTAGTGATAGATGGTGTTGGTGGTAGGCTTCTTGAATGGAATCAAAAGTATGTATGACGATAGTGATGCGTGTTGTAAGAATAAATGGTGTCACTGGTGATTGGTTTAGGATTAATAGCGGAATGAGAGACAGGCTTGTGTTATGTCTCCTTGGTTATTCAATTTGTATATGGATATTGGTTATGAAAGAATTCGAGTGGCGATGGCAGGAAATGGTGCTTTAGAATGGTTGCGAAGAATGGAGATGAGTGGAGGGTGCGCTACCTATTATATGCGGATGATTTTTGTTTGGTTTTGGTGGCGAATCTGAAGAGAGTTTTGAGAGGATTGGTAGAGAAGATTTGGCAGGGCAGGGTGTGTAAAAGGAGGGGCTTTTGAAAGTAAACGTAGAAAGAGTAAGTCTATGGTTGTGAGTGAGGACACTCCTCAGTGTGAAGTTTATGTTAGATGGTGAGCAGGCTGGAACAAAGTGACTGAGGTTTAAATATTAGGGTATTATGTTCGGATGAGAAGAGGCGAACGACGAGTGGGTTGCATAGTTGTCAGTAGAAAGTTGTGAATGGCCCAGGAAGGTGCTGGTGCCAATTAAGATCGTTGGGAATTAAAGGGACTAAGTCTTGAGTTGTTAGGGTCTTACATGCAGACGCTATGTTGCTTTACCTGTGTTATTGCATAGTAGTGAGACTATGGTCTGAAATTAGAAGTATAGATCTAAAGTCAATGTGTTCAGATGGACAATCTTAGGGATGTGCTAGGTGTGAGAAGAATTGCTAGAAATGAGGAATGAACTTATTAGAGAGTATTGTGGTGTGTGTCAAGAAAGGGATAAATGAGAGAATAAATTAAAGTACATTCTTGAGATGGTTTGGTCATATGGAAAGGCTGAATGAAAGTCGGCTGGTTAAGCGGATGTATAGTGCGAGTGTGTGGGAACCGACCGGCTGGAAGACCAAAGAAAAAAGTGGATTGAGTTAGAGAAAACGAATGTTTGAAGGAGAGAAATGTGAGTTTGGTTAGAGGCGAGAAGAAAGGTGTATAACGGGAGTGAAATGGCGGGGGATTGTGAGGGGTATGGTTGTGGCCCACCTGGAGCCAAGGCGATGAACCCTTACATTGCGATCTACCAAGTGAGTGTCATCGCTTGTCCCATGAAGCTTTCAGGCTGAATTTTCTGCACTGCGATGAGTTCTCACTAACTAATGGTTACAGAGGGGGTGGTAAGGCTAGGCTTTCTTTCCGACCTTTTGTCATGTTCTTCTACTGCTTTTCGTTTCCGATGCTCGTCACGCACCTTACTCCCATTCTTGGGAAAATATAAGGAAGATAAAGAAAGAATATAATATATATATATATAGGGCTGCGGATTATATATATATATATAATATATATATATATATATATTATACCGTATATATATATATATATATATATATATATTAATATATATAATATATATATATATATTATATATATATATATATATATATATATATATCAGGGCTGCGGAGAAGTCGGAGTCGTGGAGTCGGAGTCGTGGAGTCGTAGCAATTTTCCGGATCGGAGTCGAAAAAACTCTGTGCAAGTGGAAGTCCCGGGAGTGGAAGTCGCTAGTCGGAGTCGAAGATTCCTGTGTAAGATGGAGTCGGAGTCGGAGTCGGAGTCGGAGTGCGTAAAAAAAATTTAAGAACTAGTTATTATTATTATTATTTATTTATTATTATTTTATTATTATTATTATTATTATTATTATTGATTATTATTATTAAAAGTTTTTGATTTTATTTCCAACGATTTAAATATTTATTTTTGTACATAATTTAATTTCCTTAAAATAATCTTTGAAAATAATATACAGTAGAAGAAGAAGATATATTTACATAGATTTCCCGACGCGTTTCGTCTCTATACTTGAGACATCTTCAGAGGATTATTTCTTGTAAGCGAATGAGTCTTTAAATTGATATATAATAAGTAAATCAAATGATATTGAGTCTGACTGATAAACGCCTAAATCGTTGCCATGTGAAAATCATTATGATTGATTAGTAGCGGGGGCATAGGTTTGGTGCGGGGGGATGTAAGGGGGATCATTTTCACCCCCCCACAAAACCAAATTTATCATGTTGCATTTGGTTTTGTCTCATTAATATGTCATAATGATTGGAGAAATAGGTTTCATTCATTTGTGTTAGGTTAATATTTATTTGATGTTTATTTATTACATGCACACAAATGTATGCCTAAGTTACATTAGGCATTATGTGTGCATGAAGAGTTACTTTTTTTTATTATTTTTATTTTTTATGCAGTTTTATATCTTTGTTTGCTTACATGTTTCAGCATTAGGATTCTTTTGAAATATTTATGTATGAGTATAAAAAAAAGCTATCCTGCAGATATACTCTTGTTGATATTGAGCCACCAATATTATATCAACCCTTCTATCAGAGTTAATTTACCACATTATTGAAAAATATATCAGAACTTATAAGGTATGATTATGTTATGAAGATGTTAGGAAATAATATTTATTTGACTAATAATTATTGATATATGAAAGTTAACATATGATGTTTAGGTTATAAAGTAGTTTTATGTCTTCTTTTGTAGGAGATTTCTCCATTCAAAAGATACATAAAAACCCTCACAGATAATTGACCAATTAATAGGGTAGGTCTTCAGTGCAATTATTTTTGTTATTAATGTTAAAAAGCTCTTTAGTTTTCATAATATTTGTCATGCAGAGAAATTATCAGATATATTTAGTTTAGCATATAAATTCAGGTTTTCAAAGGTCACTTAAAAAAATTGAAATATAATAAATTACTATTTCATGGATGAAAATACCTAATTAGTGTATTTTCCTTTCCAGGTTTTTATGTTTGAAAGTTTTTATGTTGGAGATTTTTTTTTTTGAGAAAAAAGACCAGTTTCATGTTTTGTTGCTTTATGTTATGTTAAATTGAATCTCTCAGTTTTAGACAAATCTTGGTCTTGGGATTAGTCTTGTCTAACAATTCTATACCTTGGACAAATTTTTGCCGGAACTGGGGATTCTTTTGAGAGGCAACAAGTTATTTTAAGATAAGCGGAATTGTTCTTTATTACGTTAACATTTTAGTCTTGGGTTTATTTATTTTTCAAGGGTCTTGATGGAATAATTATTAAATAAGGCAAGGTCATTTCAATTCATTGTCGTGGTTGGAGGATATTTCCACTTTAGGTTCATTTCAATTCACTGTCGTGGTTGGAGGATAGTTTAGTTTGTTTTCATAGGGAAGATTTATGGAATTCTTTCAATTTCAAAAATTAATTAACAGAGTAAAGCCTTTATTAGTTTATATGAATTAATTAATCGGACTTGATTATGTTCTTGTAAATATTTAGAATTTCTTTACTTTATTAATAAAAGTAAGAAGTATTCTTTCTCTTCATTATCCACCGTCTTAATTCTTTATTGTCTATTTACCTATTTAGTGTTTATGTATTTTATTTTGAGGATCTGGCTTCTTTATACTTTCTACATCCCTTTTGTTTTGACATCTTCAAGGGAATTCCATCATCACCGATGTTTCTTTATTATTATCCACTTCTCTATTGTTAATGGTTCAAGTGATCATCGTTATCTTCTACTTATCTCGGTCTTTCCTTTCGGACGAATATCCAAATGTACAGGTACACGAGCAGTCCCTGTGTCTTACCCGCGTTGGAGTAAAGTTTAGGCTCTGCGCGCTATCCGGTGGCCACGGAGGGGGAATTAAACAGCTTCGCCTGTTTTCCAATTTCATTTCTACATCTCACGGATCTTGCATCAAGATTTCTTCTAACGGAAGGCCATTTGGTCTTGAATTGACGTGTTTGGGTGGTCGGTCAAGCTTTTAGGGGGGGCACAGCACTTGTCAGAAATACTTGCCCTCCATAGTTTTCTGATTCAAGTTCCTGGCTTGAGTAAAAAACAACAAAAAAGAGTTTGAAACTTGTGACTCGTCCCTTAGCAACAGCTCGCGAAAAGTTCTTTTTTTTACTAATTTCGGCGTTTTTTTTTAGGGATAGACACTATCAATGATTTATTTCTGATATTTTCCGATTATTTATATATCGATAAAAATAATTTTCTTTTCGATTAAATTTTGTTACGATTATCAACGATTCAATTGAACCATAGTACTATTTTACTATACTGTGATTGAATATACCAAACGTAGTTAATTAAATAAAAAATAAAAAAGATTTGTAAAATACTTAATTTTCTTGTACGATAAATATACAAAAAATTTAAATAATCGCTCGTTATATATTTATATATATGATTATATATATATATATATATATATATAGATATATTATTATATAGTAGCTAAGACTATCAATTGAGCAGCGGATTTTCAATCTATGTAACTTGATTTTTGCTCACTCGCGCAGCGCTTAAATAAAACAATTTGAAATGAAACCTCAACAAGAGGAACAGTTAACGCTACCAATATAGAGGGAGAGGAAATAATTAAATATCAGTCCTTATTTACATTATTGTACGGCACAGGAAGTATTTCGAACAGCCAGGGAACACTTGCCCTTGTTGGTTGCGCCTATAAAGGGTACTATAGATTGTTTTGTTGTTTTTGCAGTCCTTTATTATTAAGTTAATGAAATAAAATAAATAATAATCCTAATATTAAAATAATATAGATTAAAAGTAAATAAAAATAAAATTATTGAATTTGTTTGCTGATTCTTTGCAGTTAAAATTAGAAGTTGAATTGATGAGAAGTTGTAAATTGCAAATTAAATTAAAATTAAATCAAACAAAGTAAATTTGAGTGTCAATGAATTCAGATATGTATGTATTTAAAGTAACGTAAAAGAGTTTATAACTATCTGAATTCTTTTATAAATTTAATAAACTGTAATTTCTGGTGAGATGAAGGAGATTTTTTTTGACAAGCTTAATTTTATTTTTCATTCTTAGGTCTTAGGTGCAGAAGCTGTCCTGGAATTGAAGTGCGAGTCTGGATTCACAACAAACCTTTCCATAATTTATTGAGTCCTCAGGGGACCCATTATTTCCAAAGAGTCAAGATTTTTCCAGACCATCTCAAGAGATGTCTTCTTTACCAAAGGTATTAATAACCTAAACACGTAATTCTTTTTGTAGAAAAGAAAAAAAAAGGGAAAGTTTACGATTTGGAGAGTCCATTGTCAATATACTAAAAATCTCATTAAAAAGATAGTCACTTACATCATTTACAAATAGAAGCTTGCCAATATCGAAGAAATCTTTATTAACTACAAGAATAATTATAATCATCTACGTTCGTACTTACCAGAAATCTACTTTGAGTAGATTCTGCCATTTATTGTGATAGTGCCCAAAGAAACCTTGTAAACTTAGGAAACACCCCAATAATTTTTGCACACCAAAAACAAAGACTCCCTTATAAACATAAAGTAAAGTGGTAAATATAAAAAGATCTCACACATATATTCAATACTATACTTGTACATAAAAACAAAAATTTTTTTTTAAAGTTTAGTTCCTCATTGACAAATAGACGTTAATAAAACTACCACAAATTAATGCTATTACAGATCAATATACGTTCATAAATAAAACTGGAAGTTATTCAAAAGATTACTTTGAGTAATTTAAAATAGAATTATAAGAATAATTAGTCAACATAACTTTTTATCTAAAAATCCATAAACATTACAAATAATAATTATTGAATCCTGTAAAAATAACAATTAACACTTGCTAAAAAGAACACCACTGTTAAAAATATAATCAGCCCTAATTAAAACTTTCACAGAAAAAATAATTAAAAAATCCTGATACTTGAAAGCAAAGTCATTTTTATCATATACACAGAGTTTTTCTTCTTTTATTACCTATTTCTGAGTGGTAACTTGAATTCAATTGTCAGAAACGGATTTTTATACACTATTCCTTCATCAACGTTTTTTTTTGCCGCTAATTGATATAAAATTGCGTATGTAATACATAACACATATTTATATATCTAATTCACTTAATTATTTGTTATATTCATATTACGTTTGCATTTTTCTTACCTCTTCTTACTATTTAATTTCGTTAATAAAAGCCATTAGAGGTGTATTCTTTTCTTTATCAAAGCAGCAGAGAGAGAGAGGTAAAAGCTTAAAAGGCTGTAAGTACCCATTCGTTGAATTTGGTTAAAGTTGTCATAACGATTTGTAACAAAGAGGATTGGTGTAAGTATCCGCCCAAATAGTTGCCGGAAGTCTTTGAGGATATTGACAATATATGGTGTAAATTTTGCTTGGCTTTGAGAACAAGTTGATCCAATCTTGTTATTTTGATAGGTAACCAACATAAATTGGAAATAGTTGCGGTTTAAGCAGAGGAGCCTCAATAAAAAGTCTTATTGTTCAAAGAAGCAACTGCGAAAAGAATTCACGCTTCCACCGATACAAAAGATCTTCATAAACATACCACCACAAATAGAGACGGTCTTCCTCCTTCGTTGGACAACATCAGTTCCAGAGAGGAAGCTTCTCTGAAGACGAGCTCGTCACCGAAATTGTACAGGTGAGGGTTTACTTCAATTGTGGTGGGTACAAAAACCTACCACATAAAGTGGTAGCAGAGCGTAGTTGTTTTCTTTGAGGAATACGACTAGTTCTGCAGCTGAGTGTTGACAAAGTGTCACTCAGCCGCCACTGTCATCTTAATACAATGACCGACGGGATGAACGATTTATTGGCCCGGCGTGCCGGGCGCCTCCGCGCGCGGCCGGTGAAGGAAAGAAACGAAGGGAGGTTAAAACACCGCCGAATCGAATCCCGTCTCACGTCCAGGTTCAGGCCGAATATGCAGTCCAGTGTTAGTCGAAGTGTGAAACCAAGAAAATGCAAGAAGAATCTCGGAAGCCCCTCGGGTAGTTACCGTGGATGGCTCAGTTCTTCCAATCTGTGTTGCAACAAAATAACACACAGCTGCATGGAAGGATGACAGAAGACTTGATATTCTGGCAATGGAGGTGGATAAAGAAACCAAAGAAAAATGATTCCATTAGGGAAAAGTTCCAGATGGACAGGGTGAAACAAATGGGTCGGCAACGTGTTTTTGACCGATACTGAGCAGTTTCTGGTGCTGTTCGTTAGTATCC
>JABUQX010126914.1:85000-90091 GCA_015478945.1 Trachelipus rathkii | reverse complement strand
ATGACCAGGTTACGTTTGGATGTAATGTTAGTTACTTCATCATTGTTGGGCGAGAACTTTGTTAATGCTGACTGCTTATTCATGTTTAAGGTTTGGTCAGGTTTGTCGTTGTACATTATTTTCTTAGTTCGAGTTATGTAAGCTTTATTAATGTGGAAAACTTTGTTACGTTAGAGTATATTCAATGATCAGTATGATAATTACACATGGTTGTGGTAAATTTGTTAAATGTTACTATGTTAAGGTAAAAATATCAGTGATATGTTAGATGTCGTTGCACATTATTTTCTTAGTTCATGTTAGCTTTATCACTGCTGTTAAGTGTGGAACTTTGTTAACGTTTACAGTTTATTCGTGCTTAAGGTGTTAGGTTTGTCTTTGTACATTATTTTCTTAGTTCAATGATGCTAAGTAATCTTTATTAATGTGAAAACTTTGTTACGTTAGCATATATTCGTTGATCAGTGTATAAAGAATTTGTTTTTATGTTAGTTTTATCCAAAATGAACGGAATGTGACTTGAATCAATAGATCACAGATCAATAGATCAATAGATCACAACTTGACTGGAGGGTGGTTGGATGGTTTGATTTACTGATTTATGATTTACTGCTTTAGGGTATGTAAACGTTACAATTTTAGTAAAATTTGATCAATACCTCAATAGATCAATAGATCACAGATGGTTAGGAGGATGGCTGGATAGTGGTTTGACTTAGTGATTTACCAGTTTAGGGTATAAAAACGTTACAATTTTAAAATTTGACCTAATCAATAGATCAATAGATCGCAGATGGTCAGGAGGAGGTCGGATAGTGGTTTGATTTAGTGATTACTGCTTTAGGTATGTAAACGTTACAATTTTAGTGAAAATTTGACCTTAATCAATAGGTCAACCCATCCATGATCAATAGATCAATAGACTAGAAGGATAGATCACAAATGGACAAGAGGGTGAGGGATGGTGGTTTGATTTACTGATTTATCGTTTTAGGTATGTTTAACACAATTTTAGAAAAAAATTTGACCTTAATCATTGTAGATCAATATCAATATAGATCAATAGATCAAATGGACAAGAGGGTGAGTGGATGGTGGTTTGATTTACTGATTTACTGCTTTAGGGTATGCAAAACGTTTTACGTTATAAACATGAAAAGTATAAAAATTAACAAAACAAAAGTTTTAAAGAAATAAAAAAAATAATAAAATAGAAAATTAAAAATTAAAATAAAGCTTGTTTATTGCTTATTATTAAGTAAAAAAAAAATTAAACACAAAGTATAAATGTAAAATAAAACTTACAAAAAAAATAAATAAAGTTAGAAAAGTAAATTTAAATAAAAAAAAAATGAAAAATAAAAAAAAAAATAAAATTAAAATAAAGTTAGAAAAATAAATTTAAAAAATAAAAAATAAAAAATAAAAATTAAAATAATAAAGTTAAACACAAAGTATAAATGTAAAATAAAAACTTATAAAAAATAGTAAACAGTGTATGTATGTTTCAACTTAGGAAAAAAAATTATATTAGTTAACGTTTATAAAAAGAAAATGAGATTTGAAAATAGAAATGTTACTCTTCAACGTTTAGAAAATAAAGGTTATCTCTGCAAGATGCAATGCAATTGACAATATGTACATGATAGTACAGAAGCAGTTATGTAAACAGTAATGATCTTGTATTATTAAATGAATGTTTACTATGTCGGCAACGCACCGGCTCCAGCACCGGTGCCACTACCAACTCTGAATCCTTCTCCTACTCCTCCTCATTCTTCATTCTTCTTCCTTCCTCCTTTCCTCCTTCTTCCTTCCTCCTTTCCTCCTCCTTCTTCCTTCCTCCTTCTTCCTTTCTTCTTCTTCTTCCTCTGTTTTGCATTCCATGCATTTCTTCTTCTTTTTTTTTTCAAAGGGGGACCACCTCCGGTGGGGTCCCTGGACTCCGAATCCGAATCCGCTTCCGTCTCCGTCTCCGACTCCGACTCCTCAACCCAGCCTCCAAGTTTCAGTCTTCTACGATCATTTTTAATTTTTTTTTGTGGGGTCGCGTCCCCCCTTACGGGGTGACGCAGAAGAACGTAATCTCGTCTCCGACGAGATTACGTCATCATATAGCTCACATCCAAATTTCATTCCAATTCGTTAAGCCTAACCTGGTTTTCAGGACGAATTTGACCTTGGCGCTAAGGGGGCAGCACCCCCTTAGGGGTGACCTAGGGTCACCAAAACTCCCTTCTGTGATCAGCTTCTATTTCAAATCTTACTGAATTAATTTCATATGTACCAAGTTCTTGAAGGCGATAGCCTTGGCTCCTTCATGATAAAAAGCGGGGTGTGGCGTGTGATGTGTATGGCGCACGCGCGCGTAATAAAAATAATACAAACAAACACAGACAAAACCGTTTTGCCCGTTTGTCGAATCTCTGATAGCTCCCTTCGGGCTATCAACTCCATACAACCTTAATATATTCTCTATTCATTTATATAGAAAAAGGGTGCCTGGAGTTGTCCCCTTACTACTATATATATATATATATATATATATATATATATATATATATATATATAGGTATATATATATATATATATATATATATATATATATATATATATATATATATATATATATTATATATATATATATATATATATATATATTATTATATATATATTATAATTATATAATTATATATATATATATATATATATATATAATATTATTATATTACATATATATATATATATATATATATATATATATATATAGAAGAAGAAGATATATATATATATATTATTATTATATATATATATTAGATATATATATATATATATATATTATACATATATATGTTATATATATTATATATATATATATATATATATATATATTATATAAATATAAATTATATAGTGCTATATATATATATATGTTATTATATATATATATTATATATATAGCTATATTATTGTTATAATATTGTTATATATATACATATATATATATATATATATATATTACATGTGCCTGACTGACTGTCTGTCGGAGCTGGACGCATTAAAAACAGCTTGAAAAAGGAAAAATAGAAAAGAGAAGATCTGAGGTAGAGACCGAGATGGAACTGTTAAAGAAGTGTTCTTAAGGGTGTTTTGGCCTGTGTAAAGAAGATGAACAGTGTGTTAAGGTCAGTTTTTATTTAAGAAACCAGCTAAATTTGTGAAAATCTACGTGAAAATTTAGATTTTGATAAATTATAGGTGGAAAATTAAAATCAGATTACTAGAGTGTATTTAATTGAAATTTTAACCAAGTTTTATAGTGAGCAAATAAAAATTTTTAATCGAGTTCTTTTTCAAGAATTTGAATAATTTAACAAAATGGCGGTATCCGAACTAAGTTAGTTGAGGAGCGGCAAAATTATTCAACCAGTTCCTTTTGACAAATGAATAAAAATATAGTTTTAACTTAAAAATAAAGAAGCGCTACAAGTAATTTCTGGCCTGAAGGTTTCGATGTAGTTTGTCAGTATGAAGATTATCTTCGCATGGCTCTCGAGGATGTGAACCCTCCCCTGCCATTCTACTCTTCCCATGAACATAGGGCAGGATAGATCTAGCAAGCCACTGCCTGAAATGAAATTGCTTGCAATACTCAAGGACCAGCCTCGGAAGAAGACAGACCTTACTCCGGAAACGATTTTGGACCAGGAACTCGAATAATGTTTTAAAATTAGATGACTACGCTTAATATTGTGACGTATGGTGGAAAGGAGGAGGAGATTCTGGAGATGATGAGAGAGAGAAGGATAGACGTGATGGGAATGGTGGAGAGGCGAATGAGAGGAGAAGAGAGAGGAAGAGATATGGGAGGAGGATATGTATTGATGGGTGCAAGTGTGGGCAGAGAAGCGAACTGTAGCTACGGACTGGGTCATATTAGGGCTAGATGTCCCTTCATACAGACTATATAGAAGGCATACAATGAAAGACTTGTAATGATGTACCTTTAAGATCAAAGGAAAGAGGCCCACTTACTGTGTTGGTATATTCGCCGCAACATAGACACCCGGAAGAGAAAAAAGACAGTTCATGGAAATACTGGAGGAGAAACGAAGACGGAAGAATAGTGGAGGATATATTGTTGCTGATTGGAGATTTCAATGCAAGAATGGGAAGGAGAAGAGATGAGGTGGAGAGAATGGTAGGACAGTATAGAGAGGAGATAAGGAATATCGAAGGAGAGATATAGATTTCTGTCTGAGGGAAGATTGAAAAATCATGAATGGCTTTTTTCCAACGAAGGGTCTCGCTTATAGGTCTGTATGTGATGGAACAAACACACAGGAGCAATTTGATCAAAGATCTATTATAGACTATATAATATCATCTGGATAGTAAGGGACAATAAGGAATGTTAAAGTAACTGGAGTAACAATGGATTCGAATCATAATCGTTGGTGACGGACCTGGTGATGAAGGCAGAAAAGCTACAGAGTAAAGAAAAGAGAAATGTGATTAAAGTGGAATCACTGAAGGAGTGTGACAAGAAAAGGGAATATATTAGAAAAATAAGTGAGGACTTAGAACAATTAGAAGGAGTAGGAGAGATGGGGAGATACAAGAAACGATAAGAAGGGTAGCAGAGGAGACCCTAGGCAAAAGATGGGTAGGAGGAACGAAGAAAAGACACACAAAGTGGTGGACTGAAGAAGTGAAGGAGGCAATAAAGAGGAAAACTGTATTGATGAGATGGTGGCTGAAAAATAGAACTGTACAAACAAGGGCTCAATATGTGGAGGCAAGAAATGATGCAGAGAGAGTGAAAAGAAGAGTAAAAGAAGAGGCTGCAAAGAGAGAGGCGGAAGAAATGATTGAAGATGGGAGGCCAGAAAGGAAGAAGATTTTTAGACTGGCAAAAACATATAGAGAAGAGGAAAGTGTGCAACATCAAGGATAATCAAGAAGAAGTTTGGCGAAATCAATAGACACAAACAAGAGATGGACGGAGCACTTCAGTGAACTGCTAAATGTGAATAAACAGGGGAAGGAGGAGGGAGAAAAGATGGTAGAGGGAGAAGAAGGTGAGGATGG
>JABUQX010126914.1:72500-80000 GCA_015478945.1 Trachelipus rathkii | reverse complement strand
GAGAGGGAACATGAGTGTGACAGAGAGAAAATAAAAGAGAAAGTGAGAGATAGAGAGAGGAGATGAAAGAGAAAGTGAGATTTAGAGCGAACAAATGAGAGAGGAAGTGAGAGAGAGGAAATGAGAGAGAGAAAAAAAGTGAGTGAGAGAGAGGGAGAGAGCGAAAGAGAGAGAGAGTGAGGAAGTGGGAGAGAAAAGACTTCTCTCCTTCAAGGCTTCTTAAAATGTTTCGATAAATATGGAGGAATAAGATGAATAAACTTCCAATGTCATTTTTATTTATTATTATGTGTGCATTGTTTTCATTATCAACGCATTTTAATTCTGTCTATATGCTAATAATAATAATAATAATAATAATAATAATAATAATAATAATAATAATAATAATAATAATAATAATAATAATAATAATAATAATAATAATAATAATAATAATAATAATAAAATTATTATTATTATTATTATTATTATTATTATTATTATTATTATTATTATTATTATTATTATGTGTGTATTAACCTTAGCAATGTGTGTATTATTATTATTATTATTATTATTCATTATTATGTAAATGAACGTAGATCAAGGAAATAGATAATCATAACAATACTGATTGAAATTTACAAAGATTTTAAGATGAAGTTAAATCGATTTTAATTTTAATTATTTTTTTTTTTTTATCAATTGCATGATACACTTAAGTTACACTACACAGTAAGTATATATATATATAAATATATATATATACATTTATATACTATATATATATATATATATATATATGCTACATATATATATATATATATATATATATATATATATATATATTATATATATATATATATATATATATATATATATATATATATATATATATATATATATATATATATATATATATATATATATATATATATAACATATATATATATATATATATATATATATATATATATATATATATATATATATATATATATATATATAATATACTTATATATATATATATATACTATATATATATATATATATATATATATATATATATATATATATATATACTATATATATATATATATATATATATATATATATATATATATATATATATATATATATATTTATACTATCACTCACTCTTTGGGTTTTGCCCTGTCGATTTTCTCACCAATCTTCTCCCAAATATTTATATACTAAAATGGTAGTTTCCTCCTCTACTTTCTCTATCGTTTTATTTCTACGTTGTACAGCCTTCATACCGAAATCCATCCATCCTCCACTAGTCTTACCTTTGGTGGTCTCCTCCCTACCGGTCTCAATTCATGCATCTCTACAATCTCTCATCTTCTCTTATTCTTTTCATGTCAAACCATATTTCCTGGTTTCTCTCCGCATTCAAAACAGGTTTACCCAGTTTCTTTCCTCACCAGCTTGCTCCTCATTCTGTCTCTTAACGATACGCCTCTAATGATTCTAAGCACCCTAATTTCCGCAGCTTCTATTTTGCTTTTTTCTACGTATTTGTTCAGCATTCAGATCACAACAATATCGGTCTCAAATTGTTTATATATTAATATTTTAACCTCATTGGTATCAACTCTCCTTTAGCTTAGGTGTAACATTTCCACATTGTGATCTTAATTCTCCCTTTTAACTCGTCATCTTTTCTTCCTTGATTGTCAAATACCACGCCTAAAAACTTAAATCTATTCACTTGCTTAAGCCTTGTATCTTCTATGTTCACTACTATATCTTCCCTCTCTCTTGCAATCACCATTATTTCCGTTTTCTCTTTGTTTATTCTCATACCCATTGACTTCAGTACCTCATTCCACCTATTCACACCTTCTTGCAGATCTTGAGCTCCTGATGTTATCCTTGCCGCATCATCCTCATAAACCAACGTGTGCTCCCTATTCTCCTTTATTATCCTTTTAAGACAACTGTCCAGGTAAAGTGCAAAGAGCAATGGTGACAGTACACTTCCCTGTCTAACCCCTGTTTTCACTTCAAACCACTTCTCTCCTCCTGTTCCTCTAACCGTATTTCTTGGTATGGCATATTGAATCTTCTACACTTTCCACAGTATCTCCCTATTTATTTCATCGAATGCCTCTTCCAAGTCTATGAATGCAGCATACGCCTTCTCATTCCACTCTATGATTTTCTCTGTTAGCATCTTCATGTAAAATATTAGGTCAGTGGTACTTTTCCATAGTCTGAAACAGTGCTGCCATTTCCAGCTGCCACATATATATATATATATATATATATATATATATATATATATATATATATATATATATATATATATATATATATATATATATATATATATATATGAACAAACATAAACAAAACCGATACAATTTAAGGAAAATTCCCAAGCGAGGTCCAATTTAATTCAAAGACTGACATGCCCCTTTATAGTGCGTTTGAAAGTATTTAAGTCAAAGATAGTTGAGAAAATAGATAAAGGGATGGATTACATGTAAGATTGAGCATAGAGGTTAAGTCTGGGGTTGGAAACTTGGACAGAAAAAGGATGAAACTATGCCGCAAGGTGTTTCGCACTAGTTCTTCTAAAATGGAGAGTTAAAAAAAAGCAATGTCCGTTATAATAGAGGTAGTATAAAGAAAGTGACGTAACAACTCGAAAGTGCAGAAAGATATTGGAGAGAGTTAATAAGATTAGGAGAGTTGACAAGACAAAACGAAAAACCCTAGACTCCACCTATTCAAGGAGAGTTAGTTCGAGTGGAGCCAATCCAGGATTTGTGAGACATACTTTATTTAAGGACGAACAATACCCCTATAGAAAGAAAGCAATTGGGGGTAGCGTGAAAAACTTCTGAAGACTTCTCAGAAGGCGTCTCAGAAGGCGTATCTTAGAAGGTTGTTTAGAAAAAGATGTAATGTAATACTTCCAAGAAAGATCAAGAGAAAAAGAAACACAGAGAGAGAGAGAGAGAGAGAGAGAGAGAGAGAGAGAGAGGAACTACAGACAGGCAGATAGACAGACAGAAAGAGGGAAGAGAAATAGAGAGAGAGAGAGAGAAGAAGAGAGAGAGATGCTTCCGAATCTTCCTGTTAAGAACGGAGGTTAAAGCGATAGGACGATAGTTTAAGGGTTATATATATATATATATATATATATATATATATATATATATATATATATATATATATAGTTTCTATATATATATATATATATATATATATATATATATATATATATATATATATTTACCTTTACTATGTATATATATATATATATATATATACTCTACTATCTTATATATATATATATATATATATATATATATATATATATATATATATATATATATATACATTAAGGGTTATATATATATATATATATATATATGATATAAGTTACTATTATATTATATAATATGAGCTGGAAACTTTTTCATGTTAAAATACATGAATGGAATTTCAATACTAAAAATAGATGATGTTGATGAATCCCAGTACGAAGTCTGGTAAATAAATGCATTAATGTTAAGGTCTTTTCTCTGACATTCCTAAAACCTGGATTTCAGTCGAGAGATAAATATAAATATTATGATCTACCCATTGAAGTAAAGATTGTTCATAACCCATCAGGGTCAGGAATAATTATTCCTACAGGTGCAAAGTTCGAGAAAATCTATGTTTTGACTCATCTTCAGTATTTGCGTTATAGGAGAAAAACAAGAATAAATAAAAAAAAAACAGATATAGCAAGAATATTCACATCGAATGGGTAAAAATAAATTTATGAAAAACGAGTCTACGGAGTAGAAATTTTTACAGTAGAAATTTTTCATTAGAAATGTTAGAAATTTTTTCATTATAAATTTTTACATTACATTAAATACAGCAAATTCAAAATTGAAATACTTCGGGAAATGTCTCTGAAATAAAATAAATTAGAAGTATATCTTGATAGAGTGAGAGTCAAGTAATCCAAGTTGATATACAAGTTGAGTACAAGAAGGGAAAGGAGAGTGAGGACTTAAAACAACGAACTCATGTGCCAAGTAGCTGTGAGATATAATTTAATCAAGATCAAAAAAATAGTTCCGTAATTGGAAATAAAGAAGGTAAGAAAATTGGGGCATAGCAGGGGGAATTCGATGAGAAAATGAGAATGGGAAGGAATTAAAAAAAAAAAATAATATGAAAAGATTGACTGAGAAGACGTGGATCAGCCTCTGAAAACTAGGAAGGGAGAAAAATAAATTCAAATTTGTTTGGAATGAAATAAAAAAGGTTTGATTAGAATAATTAATGAAACAAGTGACAGTAAAAAAAATGAAATACTTGTCAACATAAGGAAATCGATTTTATTGTCCAGCAAAGAAGCCTCTATGAGAAAGGTAAATAAAGAGTGAAAATTTCATAATGAATTCAGCAAAAAAGTAAAGATAACATAAAATGGCTGTTTTCACCTAAGGATGTTCTTGCTGTTTTCACCTCAGAATGTTCTGGCTGTTTTCACCTCAGAATGTTCTGGCTGTTTTCACCTCAGAATGTTCTGGCTGTTTTCACCTCAGAATGTTCTGGCTGTTTTCACCTCAGAATGTTCTGGCTGTTTTCACCTCAGAATGTTCTGGCTGTTTTCACCTCAGAATGTTCTGGCTGTTTTCACCTCAGAATGTTCTGGCTGTTTTCACCTCAGAATGTTCTGGCTGTTTTCACCTCAGAATGTTCTGGCTGTTTTCACCTCAGAATGTTCTGGCTGTTTTCACCTCAGAATGTTCTGGCTGTTTTCACCTCAGAATGTTCTGGCTGTTTTCACCTCAGAATGTTCTGGCTGTTTTCACCTCAGAATGTTCTGGCTGTTTTCACCTCAGAATGTTCTGGCTGTTTTCACCTCAGAATGTTCTGGCTGTTTTCACCTACCTCAAGATGTTCTGGCTGTTTTCACCTCAGAATGTTCTGGCTGTTTTCACCTCAGAATGTTCTGGCTGTTTTCACCTCAGAATGTTCTGGCTGTTTTCACCTCAGAATGTTCTGGCTGTTTTCACCTCAGAATGTTCTGGCTGTTTTCACCTCAGAATGTTCTGGCTGTTTTCACCTCAGAATGTTCTGGCTGTTTTCACCTCAGAATGTTCTGGCTGTTTTCACCTACCTCAAGATGTTCTGGCTGTTTTCACCTCAGAATGTTCTGGCTGTTTTCACCTCAGAATGTTCTGGCTGTTTTCACCTCAGAATGTTCTGGCTGTTTTCACCTCAGAATGTTCTGGCTGTTTTCACCTCAGAATGTTCTGGCTGTTTTCACCTCAGAATGTTCTGGCTGTTTTCACCTACCTCAAGATGTTCTGGCTGTATTCACCTCAGAATGTTCTGGCTGTTTTCACCTACCTCAAGATGTTCTGGCTGTTTTCACCTCAGAATGTTCTGGCTGTTTTCACCTCAGAATGTTCTGGCTGTTTTCACCTCAGAATGTTCTGGCTGTTTTCACCTACCTCAAGATGTTCTGGCTGTTTTCACCTCAGAATGTTCTGGCTGTTTTCACCTCAGAATGTTCTGGCTGTTTTCACCTCAGAATGTTCTGGCTGTTTTCACCTCAGAATGTTCTGGCTGTTTTCACCTCAGAATGTTCTGGCTGTTTTCACCTCAGAATGTTCTGGCTGTTTTCACCTCAGAATGTTCTGGCTGTTTTCACCTCAGAATGTTCTGGCTGTTTTCACCTCAGAATGTTCTGGCTGTTTTCACCTCAGAATGTTCTGGCTGTTTTCACCTCAGAATGTTCTGGCTGTTTTCACCTCAGAATGTTCTGGCTGTTTTCACCTCAGAATGTTCTGGCTGTTTTCACCTACCTCAAGATGTTCTGGCTGTTTTCACCTCAGAATGTTCTGGCTGTTTTCACCTCAGAATGTTCTGGCTGTTTTCACCTCAGAATGTTCTGGCTGTTTTCACCTCAGAATGTTCTGGCTGTTTTCACCTCAGAATGTTCTGGCTGTTTTCACCTCAGAATGTTCTGGCTGTTTTCACCTCAGAATGTTCTGGCTGTTTTCACCTCAGAATGTTCTGGCTGTTTTCACCTCAGAATGTTCTGGCTGTTTTCACCTCAGAATGTTCTGGCTGTTTTCACCTCAGAATGTTCTGGCTGTTTTCACCTACCTCAAGATGTTCTGGCTGTTTTCACCTCAGAATGTTCTGGCTGTTTTCACCTCAGAATGTTCTGGCTGTTTTCACCTCAGAATGTTCTGGCTGTTTTCACCTCAGAATGTTCTGGCTGTTTTCACCTCAGAATGTTCTGGCTGTTTTCACCTCAGAATGTTCTGGCTGTTTTCACCTCAGAATGTTCTGGCTGTTTTCACCTCAGAATGTTCTGGCTGTTTTCACCTCAGAATGTTCTGGCTGTTTTCACCTCAGAATGTTCTGGCTGTTTTCACCTCAGAATGTTCTGGCTGTTTTCACCTCAGAATGTTCTGGCTGTTTTCACCTCAGAATGTTCTGGCTGTTTTCACCTCAGAATGTTCTGGCTGTTTTCACCTCAGAATGTTCTGGCTGTTTTCACCTCAGAATGTTCTGGCTGTTTTCACCTCAGAATGTTCTGGCTGTTTTCACCTACCTCAAGATGTTCTGGCTGTTTTCACCTCAGAATGTTCTGGCTGTTTTCACCTCAGAATGTTCTGGCTGTTTTCACCTCAGAATGTTCTGGCTGTTTTCACCTCAGAATGTTCTGGCTGTTTTCACCTCAGAATGTTCTGGCTGTTTTCACCTCAGAATGTTCTGGCTGTTTTCACCTCAGAATGTTCTGGCTGTTTTCACCTCAGAATGTTCTGGCTGTTTTCACCTCAGAATGTTCTGGCTGTTTTCACCTACCTCAAGATGTTCTGGCTGTTTTCACCTCAGAATGTTCTGGCTGTTTTCACCTCAGAATGTTCTGGCTGTTTTCACCTACCTCAAGATGTTCTGGCTGTTTTCACCTCAGAATGTTCTGGCTGTTTTCACCTCAGAATGTTCTGGCTGTTTTCACCTCAGAATGTTCTGGCTGTTTTCACCTCAGAATGTTCTGGCTGTTTTCACCTCAGAATGTTCTGGCTGTTTTCACCTCAGAATGTTCTGGCTGTTTTCACCTCAGAATGTTCTGGCTGTTTTCACCTCAGAATGTTCTGGCTGTTTTCACCTCAGAATGTTCTGGCTGTTTTCACCTACCTCAAGATGTTCTGGCTGTTTTCACCTCAGAATGTTCTGGCTGTTTTCACCTCAGAATGTTCTGGCTGTTTTCACCTCAGAATGTTCTGGCTGTTTTCACCTACCTCAAGATGTTCTGGCTGTTTTCACCTCAGAATGTTCTGGCTGTTTTCACCTCAGAATGTTCTGGCTGTTTTCACCTCAGAATGTTCTGGCTGTTTTCACCTCAGAATGTTCTGGCTGTTTTCACCTCAGAATGTTCTGGCTGTTTTCACCTCAGAATGTTCTGGCTGTTTTCACCTCAGAATGTTCTGGCTGTTTTCACCTCAGAATGTTCTGGCT
>JABUQX010126914.1:30000-67500 GCA_015478945.1 Trachelipus rathkii | reverse complement strand
GCGACAGCACCATGCATGCGCCACCACATAGCATAACGCCACCAGCTCACTTTGCGGGAGAAATCCGAGATCATTCCCAGGACTCTCCACCACTCAACTACTTTTTATTTCCCCTTCTATAATTATGAGGCATACTTTCCAGCATGACTTCAGCTTTATATCAAGAAACCAGGGACTCAGAGAAAGAAACAAACCCTGGACCTGGAATCTATATCCAATATGCAACAAGATAGTAAGAAGAAACTCATAAGCGCTTTACAATAGATGTAAACACTCCGGATTCACAAACACTCTTCTCCTTTCACCACGCTGCCCCCTTCAAAACACAATTGGATCTGCCAAGTCTACGCTCCACTCTCAACTCAGCCTAACCACCACGCATACATCTACACTACAAACGAGCCTGGCCGCAAACGCCATTACAGTTCAGCACAAACGGACTAGCACAGCAAAACCAAAAATAAGAGTCTTTACTTAAACAACACAACACGCGGCCGCGATACAAGAAGCCCTACTATCCGAAAACTATCCAGAACCAAAATTCTATGGCTATGATGATATCTTCAAAAATCAAAGAAATAAAAAAATAATTTTTTTTTTTCTAAAAAAAATAAAACAAATCACAAATCCTGCCTGATATTAATCGAATTCATTATATTTATAGCCGAAACTTTTTTCCTGAAAAACACGTGAAATTTTGAGTTAATTTTCGTAATTGAGTATAAATTACTAAATTTTAGTAACGTTAAATTAATTTCATTTCAATTACTAATATTAATAATAGCTCTCACTCTCTTCAGATGAAGAGCATATACAATGAACCCTTGTATTTAAAAAATAAAATAAAAATATACTAGTTATTCATTAAATCGTGTGCGTAAACGAGAGAACGAATTTTAAGGCATACCAAATATTTAAAAAAAATTATACATGTATTGAATGTATACGTTTCATTTGAAGCGTTCCACAAACAATTTAGATATTAGGTTATATCAACATTCTTATGACCTACAGACCGGATAAAACTTAATTTAAGCATCTTTAACTGCCATAAGAAACTCATAAAATCATTTTATGGATCTTTTCATCCCGGGGATTAATATCACTTAATTTCATTTGACTGAGACATTCATCTTTAATAAAAAAAAACTCCAAGAATTTCAACAATCAAGCAGGCAATCCAATCCCTCAATAGACAATATCACTAATTTCTATATGAAAAATTCGACCAAACTTATAAAGCCGTTTTCCATTTTGCATTTGTGCTAACGCTCGATAAGAAATGCTAATCCAGTTTTAGCACGAATTTTACCGGGCATAATCGAGAGAAGAAGATTGTTTACAAAAAGTACGATCAGCTGTTTTGATGGAGCACATTGGTTTTTGGAATAAACAAAAATAAAAAAAAAAAAAAAAAATAACAAATGGTGTTTATTACAAATAATTGATCAACTATTGTGATGGAGTTTATCGATTTGGAAGAAATTAGATTTAAAGCTAATTTCATGAATTAACATTAAATAAAATCCAAACGGACCTACCACGCCGCCAACTTGTTTGTTTACATTTGTTCGTTTGCATTTTTCGTTAGCATTTTCCTAAAATTCGGTAAGCACGGGAAAGAGCAACCTAACAGAATTTAGGAAATTACTAACGTTTCGTTAGCATTTTACTAAATTTGTGTTAAAATTGACATAAACGAACGACTTTTTAGCATTTTCCTAAATTTCGTTAGCAAAAGTGCAAAATCGAAAACGCCTATAGTCGAGATTTTAAATTTTCAATCATCCTCTAGCGGACTTCATGAAATCTCTTAAATACTATCCCGGCTCTAGAAAAAAATAAATAAATAAATAAACATAAAACCATGTGGGATTTTTCGTCTTGAATATCTAACCTATTTAAACCTAAACTTAAGTTAGTAACATGAAAATAACTAATCTAAATAAGTTAAAGGTTTGTAAATCAACAAAATCATTATAAAATTGCCTTTGTTAGGTAAAAAAAATGGAAAAGATGAATAATCTTCCAAATAAAATATCAAACTCATATAAGCAATTCGGAAAAGATTTATCATCAAAGTCTGCTTATACTGTAATCGACAGACCAATCAGGATCTATGGAAGGCATAGGCTATACAACAGGCAGATACCAACTTGGCTCAATTAATGGCAAAACATACACCTTAAAAAGTCAAATACAGCAAAATATACTCCAAAAAATGATTCTCTGGTAATTGTTTAGTTATGCTCAGTCAGTCAATAAATCGATATTTCTTTTGATATTTTTTTTTTTTTTTTAACTTTTCCCTCCCTATTGAGTGTTCTTTAGCAACTATTATAAAATAAAAGTTATATATATATATATATATATATATATATATATATATATATATATATATATATATATATATGCTATATATATATATATATATATATATATATCTATATATATATATATATATATATATATACTCATGAGAGATAGTTGTATATTTGAATCAGAGGACATGGAACATATTTTCTGAAAAAATTTTCTAGATTCAAAAATTTTTAAGAGTTGATTCCTACCGGAAAAGTTAAGTTTTAAAGAAATTCTTTAGAATTAACAAGCTTCTGGCATAATTCCAGAAGCTTCCCACTAAAGAATTTTCTAATAAACTAACTTTCTTTCTGAACAAATTTTTTTTTTTTTTTTTTTTGAACTTTTAAAAAATTTTCAAAAGCTTACTGATTCAAATATAGAAACTCCCTTACTATATATATATATATACTTATATATATATATATATATATATATATATATATATATATATATATATATATATACTCTATATATATTTTTTTGTACCGTCAACTGGCTTCAACCTTCTTTTATTTTTCTTGCATTGCAATTATTAGAGCAAAAATGTTTTTGTTTTTTTTTAAATTGCACCTCTTTTATGTATATTAAAGATGTTTTAAATTATACAGTATTACCAATACCCCTTCTAGGTCAAGGCCTAAATATTGACTATTAATACGGTTTATATATACAGTGTATATATATATATATATATATATATATATATATATAATATATATATATATATATATATATACATATATATATATATATAACCCTTGCTTACTCATATATATATATATATATATATATATATATAATCAAAAGGATAGTATAACAGGTGGTTTGGGTTGTCCATTAAGAAAGAGAATGTAGGAAGGTGGAGTGTTGGATGTTTCCTGAGGAGAGGGTGTATTGTAGTAATACTTTCTTCTTCAAAAGGTATCACACCAATATACATAGGATTTAAAGGAAGTGTAAGGTAGGGTGATGTGTTAGAAAAACATGGAGATTGATTTTTGTGTTGATTGAAAGAAAGATATTGAAATATATCTTCGGATGATATTAAATCAGTAGAGTGTTTAGAAATGGGATTATGGGATCATTATGTTGTTCTATGCAAAATTAAGTTAGAGGGGACTTGGATGGAGAGGAAGGTGATACGGAAGGAAGAGGGTAAAATTAAGAGTGAAGTTTGGTGAAGTGAACAAGGTATAAGGATAAGTATGTAAGAGCAGCTACGCAAGTAAAATCAGTTGAATGTGAACAAGCTGAAACTAAATAAATCTGGAAACAATTGTTTAGCAATTGCAGTATGTGGGTGTGCTAAGTAGGAAATGAGAGGCTTTGGGGTAGGGTGAATGAAGGAGTGATACAGCCAGGTTAAAAGAAAGAAAAAAAAGCGTGGTTGATTGTACTAAAAGCAAATGATGAGTTTTAAAAGAAAGATGCTTGGAATTATATAAGGAGGCAAAAAGAAATGCTAAAAGATCATAAATATGCTCTCTCATAAAAAGAAGAGAAAGAAAAGAAAGGTAAATATATGAACTTGATTTGGAAGGAGGACCAGATTATAGGGGTTCATACAAGGGAATGGCAGGAAACAACTTCTGGAAGAAGAGGCCTTACGAAAAGGTTAGGGAATAAGGGGAACCTGCTCAGAATAATGAATAGGGATGGTGTTTTGTAACTGATTGTTGAAATATGGATGTGAGGAGTGTGTGGAAAGAACACTTAGAAAATCTGCATATTTTCAGTAATGAAGAGGTGATAGTGACTGTGTGTGGGGGTTTCATGGTGCAAGGGAATAGGTATTTAGGGATGAGTTGCATTAGCAAAGAGAAATGGGTAGAGTAGAGATAGTTGAAGAATAGTGAAATCTGCAGGTATAGATGAAATACTGATTGAAATGATCAAGAATGGAGGAGCAGGATTTCTGATTGATTGATTTGGATCTTGAGTTATTGTAATACAGCGTTTATGGAGGGTATAGTTCAAGGGATTGAAGGAGAGCAGTAATATTACCACTTATATAAGGGTAAAGGAGATAAAGGGAACTGCTAGAAATTATAGGGAATTAGTTTATTATTGGAGTTTATAGGGAAAGCATATATTTAATTATTTTTAATTCGAAAAGAGTGCGCCTTGCCTTGGCCGATGACTGCAGAAGGACTGGTGTGGTGAAGAGCAAGAGTCTTGCGTTTTTAGGAGTAGTAAGAGGTATTAGCGGATCAGATCTTTACATTGAAGCAAATGATAGAAAATGAGGGAGAAGAAGAATAAATTGTATTATTTAAGTTTATGGATTTGCAACGAGGGTGATAGGGATAGGATTAAGAGAGAAGCTCTATGGCAGGTGTTAGTGATATATAGTGGTGGTGGTAGGCTTCATGGAATCAAAGAATATGACGATAGTGAAGAGCGTGTAAGAATAAATGATGGTGTCAAGAGTGATTGGTTTAGTATTAATAATAGCGGAGTGAGGCGTATTCCATGTCTCGCCCTTGGTTATTCAATTTTGTATATAGAATTTGGGTTATGAAAAGAATTAGAAATTAGTGGCAGGAAATGGTATTTCAGAATGATGGAATGAGAATGAGTGGACACCCACCACCTATTATATGCGAGGATGATTTGGTTTTTAATAATAGCGGTGAAAGGAAGTTTGAGAGGCCCAATTACAGAATTTGGCACGGTATGCAAGGAGGGGATTTAGTACGTGATAAGAAATGGGTTATAATTTGTGAGTGAGGGACAGTCCTCAGTGGCAGAGGGATATAGTTAGATGGTGAACAGCTGGAACTAGTGTCTGAGTTTAAATAGTATTTAAGGAGTCGTTATATGTTGGATGTTGCCGAGGTGGATGCAGATTGCAATAAAATGGAATTGGGTGAGTGCATAGGGACTAAGATCTTTAGAGTGCTAGGGTCGCACCTGACGCTTGTTACCTGTGTTGTGTATAGTAGTGAGACTATGGTCAAGGAGCCAAGTATAGATCAAAGGTTTCAATGTGAACTACCGGATATGGACAATCTCCACGCAGGGCATACAGTATAGAGAAGGTAAATAAAATGAGGAGCCAGACATAATGGAGTTGTATGTTGTGAAGAAATGGTAGGAGAGAATAAATGAAAATATGTTAGATGGTTTGGTGCATGAAGGATGATTGACAAGTGGTTTTTTTAAACGATTATATAGTGGCGAGTGTGTTGGAAACGGACCGGCTGGAAGGCCAAAGAAAAAATTAGTTAGCAGTCGATGCTTGAATGTCTGAAGGACAGAAATGTGAGTTTGTAGAGAGAGGGCGGCGAGAGAGAATAAAAGATTCTGCATAATATGAGAGAATAAAAGTAAGGGGTTTGTGAGGGGGTATAGTTGTAGCCCACCTAGGCAAAGGGATGACCACCCCACACGGCGATTCATAGTGGGGTCCGTACGCAGTCCGTGAAGTTATGGATGGATTTTCACGGCTGGCGGCGTTCCCTTACTAAGTAATGGTACAGAGGAGGGAGGGGTTGGGTTTTCTTTTAGACTTTTGTCATATTCTTTCTACTGCTTTTCAACACGATGCATGTTACGCACCCTACCACCAGTCTTGGGGAGGAAAAGGTAGATGAAAGAATATATATATATATATATATATATATATATATATATATATACATATATATATAATTATATATATATATATATATATATTATATATATATATATATATATATATATAAATCTCAAAAACCAATAATAATAATAATAATAATAATAATAATAATAATAATAATAATGATAAAAATAGAGAGGATTATACTAGCAATAATAATAATAATAATAATAATATTCAGATCATGTGAAATGTAATAATTATATGCACTAGAGCACAAATAAAAATTTACTAAGTAATAAAATCTACTTTATCTATTTGCCTTACCCTCTTTTAACATATGTGTACATTATATACTTATGATTAGTCAAACAGTATTTTTTAATTTTTTTTAACAATAAAATTAAAGAAGAATGTTTTTAAAAAAGGTAAAAAATCTAAAAATTTTGGCCTTTGGTCTTTTTAAACCATTGTTTTTTTAAAATAAAAACAGTTTTTTTCACTCATCCCAACCTAACATATACATATATATATATATACTATATATATATATATATATATATATATATATATATATATATATATATATACTATACTATATATATATATATATATATATATATATATATATATACCGGTATATATATATATATATATATATATATATATATATATATATATATATATGCTATATATATATATATATATATATATATATATATATATATATATATATATATATATATATATATATATATATATGGTAGTTACCAGAAGGTTGTCAAACCCGATTTTGCGAAACAGTAGGATATACTCACAAAATAATGGCAGAATCGTCGCTCTTTAGGAAAAAAGTTACAGCTTCAAAGTTGTTAATAATCACATAGACTTTTCAAAGGGTTGTCACCCGATTTTATGAAAATTACAGGATATATACTCTAAAAAATAATAATAGAGAATAGTGAAAACGTCGCTCTTTTTAGGAAAAAAGTTACAACCTCTCAAAGTTGTTAAAAATCCATATACTTTTTCAATATTGATCGGAGTCCAGGTTAGGTCTGCATTTCAGGCCCTCTAAGTGAGGTTATGATTAAGTTTTTTTAGGTATACACAGAGAAAATCTATGTAGAATTAACAAATGTATCTTAACACTGACTGGGAATCAGCCCCTAATGAACACTTGCAGAGGCACTAATTTTATATGGGAAAATTTTAAAACACGTGAAGGCTGTAACTTTCCTCTTTTCGTTTTACCACTGTGCTCGGCCATATTTTTAGAGTCATCTAAGATACAAAAAATTTTTTTAATAACAAACCTATGGGGGTTTACAACTTTGAAAGGCTGTAACTTTTTTTCTAGAGTGCAACGTTTTCGTTTTCATTCTTTACTTCTTATTTGAGTATCTACACATGATTTTCATTTTGCATAAATCGGGGGTGACAACTCCTCTGGAGTAACAATTACCAAATCTTATTAGATTTTTTTTAAAAAAAAAAAAAATGTTGAAAATCACGGATATAGGCTACTCTATAAAAAAATAATGGAGAATAGTGAAAACGAAAATCGTCAGTCTCTTTAGGAAAGGATTATAAAAGCCTCTCAAATTTTAAAAGTTTCCCATAGACTTTCTTATATAAAAATTAGTGGGCCTCGTGCTGGTTTTAGGGCCTCCTAGTTCAGGTTTTGATAAGATTTGTTAATTCTATATAGATTTTCTCTATGTATACCTAACAAAACTTATCATAACCTGACTTAGAGGGCCTGAAATGAGACCTAACCTGGATCGATCAATATTGAAAGTCTTATGAAAGTTTAGCCAACTTTGAGAAGGCTATGGCTTACACTACCAAGAAGAGCCATTATTTTCATTTACTTTTTTTACTACTCATTATTATTTTTTAGAGTATATCCTGTGATTTTCATAAATCTGGGGTGACAACCCTCTGGGTAACAATTACCATATATAACTATACCTGTAATTTGGTATTGTTGGTATTTTAAGGTTGAAGAAGAGTGTGTCAAGTGATGACTGAAGGGACTGATTGGTGAAGAACAAGGTGTGTTTGAAGTGAGCCAGGGATGTGTTTGGGGATCAAATTTTTACATTGACACAATTAAGAAAATGAGAGAAGAAGAGAAATTGTATTACGTTTATAGATTTGCAACAGCATGGGTTTATGATAGGATTAATAGGAGGAAAGCATGGCAGAGTGTTGAGAGTGATATATAGTGATAGTAGTAGGCTTCTGAATGGAATAAAAAGTATGTATGATGATAGTGAACGCGTATGTAAGAATAAATGGAGTTGAAAGTAAGTAGTGGTTTAATATTAATGACGAATTGAGGCAAGGATGTATTATATCTCAGCAGTTATTCAATTTATTATATGGATGAGGAGATTATGAAAGAATTAGAGGTGGGGGTGGCAAGGGATGGTGCTAGAATGAAGGAGAATGGAAGAGAGTGGAGTGTACCTACTACCTATTATATGTGGATGGCTTGGTTTTTTTTGTGTGTGGCGAATTTGAAGAGAGTTTGAAAGGAGGATTGGTAGAGAGAGATTTGGTAGGGTGTATAAGGAGGGGTTTGAAAGTAAATGTGGGTAAGAGTAAAAGGAGTTAAGGTTATTGTGAGGGAGGACAGGTAACCAGTGTGAAGTTAAGTTGGGTAGGTGAGCAGCTGGAACAAGTGTCACCTGAGTTTAAATATTTAGGATATATATTGGATGAAAAGGAAACAGCAGGAAGGTGGCTGGTGCAATTAAATCAATTAAATTGTTGGTGGATGTAAAGGGACTAAGTCTTGAGTGTGCTATGGTCTTACATGAGGTTATGTTGTTACCTGTAGTATAGTAGTGATACTATGGTCTGGAATAAGAGGAAGCTATCTGATATCTAAAGTTTAATGTGTTCAGATGGATCTTAGGGAAAAATGTTGGGAATTGTGAGAAAGAATTGATAAAGCGGGGAATCGAATGAATATTTTAGAGTTGTGTGGTGCGAAGAAAGGGGTATATGATAGAATAAATGAAAGTACGTTGAGATAGTTTGGTCATGTGGAAAGGATGGATGATAGTCGGTTGGTTGCTTTGGATGTTTTTGAGTGGTGGTATTGGCGCTGAAAGAATCAGCTGGCTGGAACTGAGAGGAGCAGTTGATCGAAATGTAAAGGAATGCCTGGAGGAGAAATGTGAGTTTGATAGAGTCAAGAAGAAAGGTGCTTAATAAGAGTGAATGGCGGGGTTTTGTGAGAGGGTATGGTTGTGGCCCACCTGGGCCAAAGAATGAACCCTATATTGACATGACGCCATAGGATATGTGTCTATATCCCTGGCTTTTAGAAGGAAGGTGCTGAGGCATAAGATAGGAAAATACCTCAGAATATGAAAAAAGGAGAAATAAAGTAGTTGAGTTGTAGAAAATCCTGAAATCATCTCTGAGGATTCCTCCAGAAGAAGCAGTGGCTGTGTCACACAAACGCTGCAGCAGTAATCACACAATTTTTTGTAGATGGGTGGAGAGAGAATTTTGAGCTGTTTCCTTCAGGCTGATGAAGCAGCTGCAGTGTAGCCTCTTGCTGGCATTCTTTCCATATATATATATATATATATATATATATATATATATATATATATATATATATATATATATATATATATATATATTTATATTTTTTTTTGTATATACAAATGCTAAATATATATATCTATTTCTTTATACTAACATATATATATAACAATATATATATATATATATATATATGTATATATTAATAATATATATATATATATATATATATATATATATAATAACATATATATATATAACAGATTCAAGTTCCAGTCACTTGGACATTTTTTAAGTCTCCAAGTATTTTTTTTTTGATCTTACATCTAGGCTTTTAATTATGAAAATATTCTTTCTTATATATATATATATATATATATATATATATATATATATATATATATATATATATATATATATATATATATATATATATATATATATATATATATATATATATATAACTATATATATTATTTTTTTTTTTTAATTTTACAGAACCTTATTTATCATTAACTGAGTGGAAATTAGTTTCCTAGCATTAATAAATTAAAAAATCAAAAGAATGAATAATGAGACATATGAGCCACCCAATAAGAAGTTGAAAAAGAATAAAAAGGCCAAAAATGATGTAGCAGAAGCTGAAACTTCTTTAAATACCAATAATACTAATGAATATAATGAGGAATCTGTTAGTTGCATTAAGAAACACAAGAAGCATAAAAAGAACAAAGACTTTTCTTTAGATATCATAGAAGATACAAATCTTGAGAAGAAAAAAAGGAAAAAGAAAAAATTGGAAAAATTAATTTTGACTGAAGATAATGTGATTTTGTTGAGCCTTCTTTAAATACCAATAATACTGATGAATTTAATGAAGAATCTGTCACCTCCATTAAGAAACATAAAAAGGAGAAAGACATGTCTTTAGATAACATAGAAGATACAAGTCATAAAAGGAAAAAGATGAAAAAGAAAAAATTGGAAAAACTTATTTTACAAGATGGATATGATTTTGTTGACCCTTCTTTAAATATCAATAATACTGATGAATTTAATGAAGAATCTGTTACCTACAGTAAGAAACATAAAAAACATAAAAAAAACAAAGACGTATCTTTAGAGTATCATAAAAGATTCAAGTCCTGCAAGAATATTTTGTTGAACCACTAGTGGAACATTGTGCGGAATCCACAAAATTTACTACCAACAATACATTCAACCAAAATTATTATAAAAATACAACGGTTGAAAATAATTTTAATGAATCACAGTTACAGTTTTAGCAAAAGCCAGCAAGCTTTTTAAATAGGCATTCTGTTTGAAATGGAAGAAAAGAATTTATTATCCTGATATTAAGGAGACTGTCAATCTTCCATCTAAAGGGAGGCACTACACTGTTAGTATTGCTGTACCTGCTTCAATATTAAAAGAAACCTGCAAAACTGACATATTAAGAACGTACGTCATTGGGCAGCTAGCAAGAGCTGCTTGTATATACTCTGTTGATGAAATTGTTGTTTATAATGATCAACCATTGATAAGTGATAAAGATAGGAATTTAATAGGTAAAGTAAGCATTTGTAATAACAACAACATATTTTTATCAAGCTTTTATTTTATATAGAGCTAAACTATGAAAATAATTTGCATTTAGATTGTGATATTCAATAAATTCTCTCTAGGTATGATGAAAACTGTTTTGGAGTATCAAGAGTGTCCGCAATACTTAAGAAAAGATATTATTCCACTTAGCAGATTTTTAAAGTATGGTGGAGTTTTAAATGCTTTAAACGCTCCCCATCATTTACTGGCAAATCAATGGTGTGAATATAGGTATTTGGGCATTCAATGTGAAAATCATACACTAAAACACTAAAAGGGCAATTTTAAACCTGACTATTTCAGACCTGGTTCAAATTTGATGTGTCATTTAGGGTTGGGTTCAATAAGGAAAATTCCTAATTTTAGGTCATTAGGTTAATTGGGTCAAAAGTTATGATGCCCAAAAGTTTTGGGTACTCTTCAGTCCATATCTTCTCTCGAAATTGATGTTAAGAACAAAGAACATGCGGTTTGTTTCATTTTAAAGAGAAAGAATAACTTTAATTAAGATATTTATATATATTTTAAAGCTTTAACTGCTAAAATAAAAAAGTTATAGGCATTTAAACATTTTGGGGGCTAGCACCCCCATTAAGGAAGGGTGTTGTAAATTTTTTTTTTTTTTATAAGTAACATTTTTTTTTACATTTTACAGTTGACACCACCACCACTCACGGGCAGAGCCCTATTCAAGAAGGGAGTTTACTCACTTTTGCTTCTGAGTAGGATGAAGCTAAGCCTAAGGAGATAATAACTCACATTCTCTCACCCAACCAGTTACAAACCTGGGTCTCTTACTTTATTGGGTGATTGCTCTTGCACTGAGCTACAGGGCACTATAAATATATACATGCATACACACACACACACACACACATATATATATATACAGTATATATATATACTATATATATATATATATATATATATATATATATATATATATATATATATATATATATATATATATATATATATATATATATATATATATATATATATATATATATATATATATATATATATATATATTAGTAGATATATATATATATATATATATATATACAGATATATATATATATATATATATATATATATATATATATATATATATATATATATATATTAGGATGGCCCAAAAATTTCCAATTTTTTCTACACCCCTGGGCACCTACTCATTTTTTTTGTACCTCAGCTGATAGTAGTTAATTGTCAAAATATCTGTCCTAGGTGGAGTAGAAAGCAGTGCTCAACGTCTTACAAATTTTGAAAATTCTGTTATTTTCAATTTTATAAATATAAATTTCTAATGTTTTTTTTTTTTCCAGTGCCGTTTTTGTGAAATAAATGCCAAGAAATCTGTATACAAAAGTGAAAAAATTAGAACTGTCAATAGTTGCTATTGAGGACTGTTTTGTTACAAGTGATTGTTTTGGACTTTTTGTGAAAATATGGCTTTGTCATCAACTTCAACACGTCAAACGAACACTGTATTTTTGATAGGTATCAGAGACGTAACTAGATTTAATCAGTTACCAACTTTAAGGCAAGTTCTTCTCAAATTCCATTTTTTTCTAAATGAAAAAAATCTGTGAGAAACTCAAGTCACTACACTATAGACAAATTAATTTCAGTGTGGCAAAAGGCCACTATACCAATTAGACTTACAAAATATTGTGTTGATAAGCTTAAAAAAGTACACTCTGAATGGCTTCTGTTGAAAAAAAATAAAGGAAGAATGTCTGATGCCCAAAAGAAATGTGAAACATCATTTCAAGAGCAACTTGATAAGATATTTGACATTGCTCGCAATGAAGCACTTACTATGTGCAAAGTAGATGATGACAGAGAGTTTTTAACTGATCAAAGGGCAGAAAGAAATATGGGTTTTTCATCAGAAGACAAGAAATACAGCAACAAACAAGAAAGAAGTCTTAAAAGAAGATTGAAAGAACAAAAGAAACTTGAAAAAGGTAAAGAGCCAAGTTCCTCGTCCCTGGCGTCCCCAACTGTGACTAGGCCTATTTCAAATTTAGAAGAGGATTCATCAGAAAATTCTGATCCTGTCAAAGATAAGTCAGAAGAAGAGTTGTATAGGCCATCATCTCTAAACAAAAGGGGTATCACATACAGATTTGAAGTCTGAACCAATTGCAAAGAAATGTTTAATTTCTACACATGTCACTAGTGCATTAGATCGCAATAAAGTTTCTGATAGGCAAGCCTTAAGATTAATGGCCCCTATTGCAGCATTATCACAGAGCACTATTCAACCCAAAAGGAAAGAAGCAAGACAAACTGCGTTTGAAGGAATAAAGAAATCTGGTTCTTTTGACAATCCCGTCATTGTTCATGGGGATGGGAAGATTCTTCCTGATATTTTGGGCAGTGATAAAGTAGATCGCTTGCCCGTCTTAGTATCTGCAGATGGTGAAGATAAATTGCTTGGTGTGCCAAAACTTGTAAGTGGTGCTGGCGCAAATGCAGCAAATGCCGTTTTTAATGTCCTAGTCTAACTAACCCCATTCAGTTGGGACATTATAAATGCAGTTTATAATGTCCTAACTGAATGGGGTTTCGGTAACAAGATAGTAGGCATGTGTTTTGACACTGCAACAGTTAACACAGGATTGAAAAATGGAGCTTGTGTTTTGCTGGAACATAAAGTTAAAGAGGAATTATTATGGCTAGCATGCAAACACCACATTTTAGAAATAGGCCTAGTTCTCAGTAAAGTATTACTTCCAGTTCCCCTGATATACCTTTATTCAAAAGATTCAAGGCAGCATGGCATTTTATAAACCAAAAAAATTATCAGCCTTTGGGAGATATTCCTGGCAGTGAAGATTTTAAACTCTCTGCAGCCAATGTTTTATTAGTTGCCGTAGGAAGCAAGAACCAACCCAGAGATGACTACATGGAGTTAATAGAGCTCTCTTTACTTGCTCTGGGCCATACCCCAGCCGAAGTTCATTGGAGAGCTCCAGGTGCAGTACACCATGCTCGTTGGATGGCGAAGTTGTTATACAGTATCAAAATTTACTTGTTCTCAAAAAGATTATTCCAGTTGTTTGATAAGTTGAAAATAAATGCAAGTTTTTTTGAATACACATCCGAATGAATGGAGCAGTTATCAACATTACATTAGAGGGGAAACAATCATCAAAAACCTCAAAGTTGTAAATGACATAGCTGAGCATAGAGTCAAACTATTTGAAAGAGTCTAATAAGCTTTTAACAAACATTGAAGAAGATATGCAGTTGCTCCTGCAATTGGTGGAAGCAAACAGAAAGTTGGTTCTGACCCAGATGACAAAACTAGCAGTTGTCGACAGTTTGAAGCTGTCATCTTCGAAGGATTAAGCCATGTTTACTTTTTCTACTACATTTCCACATAAAATTTTTGTATTCTGTATTAATATTCTAATAGGAAATACAGGTAATTTACTACTTCCCAACTGGTTGTACTTAATTTAAACTACCCTAAAAAATCCTGATTTTTTGGAGTTGTCTTAATATAACATGCCTTTGAGCACTATCTTCCAATTGGAATATGATCTTCAAATTTTCCAGAATTCTTGTTTTATTACTAATAAAAAAAACTAGGGGGTGCCTAGATATGTTACCTAATTTTGTGAATTTCTTTTCCGATGCTCGTCACGCACCTTACTCCCATTCTTGGGAAAATAGAAGGAAGATAAAGAAAGAAGATATATATATATATATATATATATATATATATATATATATATATATATATATATATATATATATATATGTATATTATTATTATTATTATTATTTCCTTAAAAATATATAAATCAAATATCACTATTAAAATAAAAAAATAAATATTTATATTATGTTTTTTATATATATAGATATATATATATATATATATATATATATATATATATATATATATATATATATAGGGCTGTGGAAAACGGTTTTTTTTTTTAATTTGTTTTTTTTTTTGAAAAACACGTTTTTTAAAACAAAATGTTTTTTTTTTTGTTTTTTTATTAAATTACTTTTTAGATATATTAAAAGATGTTTTTAAAATTTCTATACAGTGTACCAATACCTCTTCTAGGCCAAAATATTGACTATTAATACGGATTTTATATATACAGTATATATATATATATATATATATATATATATATATATATATATATATATATATATATATATATATATATATAGTATATATATATATATATATATATATATATATATATATATATATATATATATATGAGAAAAAGAGATGATATAACAGGTGGTTGTGGGTGTCAGGAGAAAATGAGAATGGTAGGAAGGTGATTGATTTCTGTGAAGAGAGAGGTATGTGTGTAAGTAATACTTTCTTTAAACACAAGAGAATCCATAAGTATACTAGAGTTGGTAGGTAGATATGGTATCGAAATGAAAAGTATGATTGATTTTGTGTTGGTGAAGAAGGAGATGTTGAAGTATGTATTGGATGTTAAATCAGTGAGGGGTTTAGAAATGGGATTATCGGATCATTATGTTGTTCTATGTAAAATTAGTTCGTGGGGACTTGGATGGAGAAGGTGATAATGGAAGGAAGTGGGTAAAATTAAGAGTGAGAAGTTAAAGTGGAACAAGGTAATAAGGATAAGTACGTAAGAACGCTCGTAAGTAAATCAGTTGAATGTGAACAAGTTGAAACTGAATAAATCTTGAAGCATATGAAGGAAGCAATTGTTAGCAGTGCAAAAGAAGTATGTGGGTGTGCTAAAGTAGGAAGTAAGAATGATAACAGTGAGTGGTGGAATGAAGAGGTGATGCAAGCTGTTAAAAGTAAAAAAGAAGCGTGGTTGAATGTACTAAAAGCAAATGATGAAGTTTCAAAAGAAAGATGCCTGGAATTATATAAGGAGGAAAAAAAATGCTAAAAGATGCATACGTAAGAGAAAAGAAGAGGTAAAATGAACAGTTTGGAAGAAGGATGAATGGGGGACATACAAGGGAGGAAGCTCTTCTGGAAGAAAGCGCGAAAGGTTAAGAATTAGAATAAGAGGAACCTGCTTAGAATAATGAATAGGGATGGTGTTTTTGTAACTGATGAAATGGATGTATAATATTGGCAGTAATGATGAGGTGATAATGACTGTGTGTGGGTTTGATGGTGCAAGAAGGAATAGGTATTTTGGGGATGAGGTTATTAGCAAAGAGGAGGAAATGGCAGAGGAGAAAGTTGAAGAATGGTAAATCTGCAGGTATAGATGAAATAACTGGTGAAATGATCAAGAACGGAGGCAAGATGGTGATTGATTGGATCTTGAAGTTGTGTAATAAAGCGTTTATGGAGGGTATAGTTTCGAGGGATTGGAGGAGAGCAGTAATAGTACCTTTATATAAGGGTAAGGGAGATAAGAGAACTGTAGTGAAATTATAAGGTATTTTGTAGAGATGTCATTGAGAGTGCATAGGTGGAAGATATATGCTAGTGTTTTTGTCGAAAGCGTCGAGTGACGAAGGACTGATTGGTGAAGAACAAGGTGTTTAGGAAGTAGTAGAGGACGTGTGGATCAAATCTTTACATTACAACAAATAGAAAAAATGAGAGAGGAAGAATAAATTGTATTTAGGGTTTTTTGATTTGGTAAATAATAGGGGTAAGGATAGAGTTAATAGGAAGGTCTATGGTAGGTGTTAGTGATATATAGTGTTGGTGATAGTTTCTTGAATGGAATCAAAAGTATGTATGACGATAGTGAGGCGTGTGTAAGTATATAAATGATGTCAAAAGTAATTGGTTTAGTATTAATAGCGGAGTGAGACAGGGTTGTGTTATATTCCCTTGGTTGTTCAATTTGTGGCGCGGATTGGGTTATAAAGAATTGGCTGCGGGGCGGACAGGAAATGGTGTTAGAATGATGGAGATGAGAGGAGGTGCCCTACCTATTATATATGCGGATGATTTGTTTTTGTGTGGCGAATCTGAAGAGTTTGAGAGGATTGGTGGTAGAGAGATTTGGTAGGGTGTGTAAAGGAGGGGGTTTGAAAGTAAACGATAAGAGTTAGGTTATGGTTGTGAGTGAGGACAGTCCTCTCAGTGTGTGAAGTTATGTTAGATGGTGAGCAGCTGAACAAGTGTCTGAGTTTAAATATTTAGTATAGATGTTGGATGAAAAGGGAACAGATGATGCAGAGTTTAGTAGGAAAGTTGTGAATGGCAGGAAGGTGGCTGGTGCAGTTAAATCAAGTTGGTGAATGTAAAGGGACTAAGTCTTTAGTGCTCTAGGGTCTCACATGAGGGATGTTGTTACCTGTGTTGTATAGTAGCGAGACTAATATATATATAGAAGTATAGATCTAAAGTTCAATGTGTTCAGATGGATAACCAGTATGCTAGGTGTGAGAAGAATTGATAAAATGAGGAATGAACATATTAGAGTGTTAGTGGTGTGAAGAAAGTGCAAACGAGAGAATAAATGAAAGTATGTTGAGATGGTTTGGTCATGTGGAAAGGATGAATGATAGTCGGTTTTTAAGCAGATGTATAGTGGCGAGTGTGTTGAAAAAACTGACCGCTGGGAAATCAAGAAAATTGATTGAGTCAGTAAACGAATGTCTGAAGGAGAGAAAAGTGAGTTTGGCAGAGGGTTGAGAATAAAGGTGCATAATAAGCGGGAAATGGCGGGGTTTTGTGAGGGGGTGGCTGGTTGTGGCCCACCTGGGTCAAGGGATGAACCCTTTATACTGGACGATTTACCATAGTGAGGGTCCGCTGCAGTCCGGGAAGCTATAGGGTGGATTTTCTTACTGCGACGAGTCCCTACTAATTAATGGAACAGAGGGGGTAAGGCTAGGCTTCTTTTCGACTTTTTGTCATATTCTTCTACTGCTTTTCTCTTTCTGATGCTTGTTACGCACCTTACCACCAGTCTTGGGGAGAAAAAGGTAGATGAAAAATATATATATATATATATATATATATATATATATATATATATATATATATATATAAAGAAAGAGTATATGTTATATATATATATATATATATATATATATATATATATATATATATATATTTATATATATATATATATATATATATATATATATATATATATATATATATATATATATATATATATATATATATATATATATATATATATATATATATATATATATATATATATATATAATAATAATAATAATAATAATAATAATAATAATAATAATAATAATAATAATAAAAATATAAATAATAAAGATATGAAATGTAATAATTATATGCCCCAGAGCACTAATAATAAAACTTTATTAAGTACTAAACTCTACTTTATATATTGTATACCTCTTTAACATATTGGATTTACTGTATTTAATGCTAAATACCCTAAAAAGACTGGATATATGAAAATAAGTAATTTAAAAAAACAAAAACCCAAAAATTTTGGCTTTTGGTCTTTTTAAAACGTGTTTTTTTTTTAAAAACGAACGGTTTTTTTTAATCCCAACCCTATATATATATATATATATATATATATATATATATATATATATATATATATATATATATATATATATATATATATATATATATATATATATATATATATATATATATATATATAAATATATATATATATATATATTTTTTTTTCTTATTAAAATAAAACTTAAAATTTAGGCTTATACTTGTCAAAAGATGTCAATGATTTTGGACACACTATGAGAAAATGTTGTTGACCCTTTTATTGTAAGAAAAATATGTGTCAATGTTTTGGACACCTGAAATTCTAAAAATAGTATGTTGACTGTTTGACTTGCCAACCTTTTTCCCTGTTGACGATTTGGGCTAGTTTTCCAATGGCTGTAGCTGATTCTTCTTTTGGGGAGGGGAGCTAGCCCCAAATGTTTAAATGCCCATTACTTTTTTATTTTAATACTTAAAGCTTTTAAACACAAATATCTAAAAGCTATTCTTTCTCTTTTAAAATGAAACATACTGCATGTTTTTAGGTCAATTTTGAGAGAAGATTTGAACTGAAGAGTATATACCGTAGAGGGGCACCCAAAAATGCCAAATACTAAAAAGCTTTGGGCATCATAACATTTGACCTAATGAGCTAAAATTTGGTATTTTTTTTTTAGTGAGACTAATCCTAATTGACACACCAAAATTGAAGCAATTCTGAGATGGTCAGATTTTTGGGCTTGTATGATCTCACATTTATTTTTTTATTATTTATTTTTATATTAAAGATATTTTCTGTTTTAAATGCTTATAGTTATAAATCAATTATGAATTAAAAGAAACAATAAACTTGACAACAATTTTTTTAATTAATTAAAAAATAAATAGGTTAACTTTATATATATATATATATATATATATATATATATATATATATTTATAAATTTATATATATATGTATATATATATATATATATATATATATATATATATATATATATATATATATATATAATGTATATATATATATATATATATATATATACGGTATATATATATATATATACGGTATATATATATATATATATATATATATATATATATATATATATATATATATATATATATATATATATATATATATATATATATATATATATATATATATTATTCATTTTTAAAACTTCAGTTGTGTGAATTTAAGCTAAAAAAGCTTTTTTGTTTTGTTTTGATTCTTATCTAAGCTTAATTTTGTTGTTTTTTTTTTGTCAGAGAAGGTATTGTCCGTCCTAAAGACAAAGGAGAATGTTCCTATGCAGATATTGGATTTAATTCAAATATTTTAATTGACAAGAAACTAGAACCAGGTCATAGGGTCACACTAAAACTACCTCCGAAGCTCGAAACTTTGAATGAAATGCATGGACATGTTGTTTCCCCAGACGAACCTAGAATTAAAAATGGAATGTACTGGGGTTATACTGTTCGGGTAGCCAACTGCCTGTCAGAGGTAAAAAGCATGAAGTAGTTTAGTTTTGATTTATTATTATTATTATTATTATTATTATTATTATTATTATTATTATTATTATTATTATTATTATTATTATTATTATTATTATTTAATGTGCATTTGGGTATTTTTGTAGGAACGATTATTAACTTTTCTATATATATATATATATATATATATATATATATATATATATAGAAAGATATATATATATATATATATATATATATATATATATATATATATATATATATATATATATATATATATATATATATATATATATATATATATATATATATATATATATATATATATATATATATATATATATATATATATATATATATATATATATATATATATATATATATATATATATATTAGGGATGTAATTGATACTAGAAAAGAGGCCGATACTGAAAGCGGATACTGATACTCTATTTTTTTAGGGTGCCGATACTGATACCGATACCGATACCGATACTTTAGTTAATATAATAAATACACAGCAATAAGATAGAACATTTGTGCACTACTCACCTCAAGATTGCATTCCCTGTACAAACAATACTTAGTCATTTATATTTCACATTTATTGTGCCTAAGTATATTTATTTTATAAATTAAAATAGTACCTTTTAAGGAATAGTAATTGCAAATATAATATTAATTAATAACTTTTTGTTTGTGTTTATTTAAAAATATTCTATTTATTTTTATTTAAATAACAAAGTTTGCCTACTAGCTTTTATGTTTTAACATGATTACACTTACAAGAAGATTCTTAACTAGCTACAATATAAAAGAATAAAAAATAATGAAAGAAGAGACCTCAATTAATCAGCCGTAAAGTTAAAATAAAAACGCTATTACCCAAACATGACATAATAAAATACCCTTTAAGATAGATATCATTCAATACTCAAATTCAAAAATTCACAAATTTTGATGCTAAAACATTAAGCTTTCACTAGTATATGGCGAGAGACTGTTCCTTTGGGGTGTTTACATTCTACCTACACTATAAATACGCCCTCTCTCGACTAAGGAGGTGCTTATAATTATTTGCCTGCAAGCACTGGGATAGTAATGAAAACCTTGGCCCATTTTCATGCCACCCCCATGAAAGGATTCTCTGTAGGCAGCATCTCATGTTTTCTGTAGAGCCTCATCTCCTCACAGACTGCAAAATTTGAATTATCTTTGTTCTTTGATGACTGTCTTTCAGTTTTTTCGATGAGGTTCCTTGGTGTGATTCTTTGAAGGTGAATGAGATGTCAATGCAATTCTCAGCCATGAACTTATCAAAGTCTAACATATCCAAATCCTCATCTTCTGTAGGTTTATTTGCTGAAAAGCCACCACACGTCACTCATCAGTGTTGTTGTTGCAGATAAGGTGGCTTCCACTTCTCTGTCTCCTTTTTTTTGTCAAGCCAGCAAGCTCCTCGGTTATGCTATTTAATTGCATTCAAGAAGTGATTCACCGTCGGAAAGCCATTCTTGTGGGGTTTCAGCTAGCTTAAGGAATTCCTTATTAGAACCTTTTATTTATTTATTTTTTACAGTTGTCACCGCCGCTCACGGGCAGAACCCTATTCAAGGAGTGGGTGTTGAACGCCTCAAAATCCATCTAACGCAAATTACGCAGATGAGCACATCGCAGTTTTAGCGAGGGAAATTAAATGGAGTAGGAAACACAGATGATGAAGAGAATTCCACAGAACAGAGGTGGTAGGAAAGAAAGAAGCACCGCAGCGAACCAGTTTGGAGTTACTAACATCAACACAAAACTCATACGCCGACACACAGCACCCCTTGTGCTATGAGGGCGTTGTAAAGGTGGTGGTACGCGAGTGGATAGTTCCCTCGAGCACTTGCCTCTATAGTACCTATAGAAAAGGGATAAAGCACCAACATCGCGCCGCAAATATAAAGGGTCAAGTGAACTAGAAAGTACAGGACAGTTTATAAGTCTTTTGGCCTTTGACTTGACCCTATCCAAAAGCCGGATGAAACCAGAGCCCCCGCCCCCACAGATATGAGCAGTACTCATCCATACAAGGGCGGATGAGAATCCCTTTGAAGCAGGGTGGAGTAACTGAGAAGTTAGTAAGTCTCCCGCACTCTAAACAGAACTCCCGCAGTTTCTTTGAGGCCACCCTAGCAACCACTGGTGACTTGAGGTTTTCAAAACATTTTTTGTTTAGGTTAAGGCTGAGATGTTTATATTGTCAACAGGAGAGACGAGAGAACCGTCGAAAGAGATAGAAAAGTTAAGTGTCTTAGAGAGAGAGATTTGTAGAAGTTGGGTTTTTAAAGAATTAAATTTCACAAGCTTGAGACGACCCAACCCTGAAATTCTATCCATCAGCGAGAATGAATCGGAAAGATTAAGATGAGAGTCATCTAGAAGCAAAAGAGGGAGAAAATTGTTGATATGAGTTAAAGAATGAAGGGTCAAGTCATCGATATATGAGTGATGAGTTAGATGTGCAGGTGAGAAGACCATTGATGAAAAGCCAGGAATAAAAACAGGGAGATAAACAGAACCCTGAGGAACAATTCACTATTGACAGAAAAGAAGAAGTCGCCCTATCAACAACAGCCAACATTGTGCGATTTAAAGCTTTACATAAGTAAGCAAAGAGAAGAAGGAAAACCAAAGAGGAGTTTGAGAGCAGTGACGCGTGCCATACCCGGTCAAATGCTTTTATGTCAAGCGCCACCACAAGTCTTCCCGTAGTTCCTATGGCGGAAAACCATAAATTTGTTAAATAGGAAAGTATATCGCCAGTAGATCCGAGCACCGAAAGCCGTACTGGTAATCGAAAAGAATGAGATTACAGATGATCTAAGAAGTGAGAGTTGAGAAGGGTTTCAAAGATCTTAGAAAATGGTCATTACGTGAGATTAGGCGATGAAGGAAGGATCAGAGCAGCATCATTTTTCGGAATAGGTTGGACTATGCGCTCCAACACTGAGGTGCTAGTATTGAGGCATGGAGAATATATAGTTGAACGAGGGTTGAGGTCAGGAAGCACACTTCCTCAAACTCGGAGAGGAATGCCATCCGCCACCCGCCTTCCTATCGTTCCATAGATTTCAGGAGCTCATGCACCCGATCAAATGAAATGACAGGTAAAGGCATAGGACACCTGAGAGGAGTAGGAGGAGGAAGAGGAATACCAGAATCGTCCATGGTTGAATTAGAGGAAAATAGGAGGCCACAAAGAGATGATTGGCCTTTTTCAGTTGGAGTATTTACAACAGAATCATCAGAAGGAATAAGAGGAGGAAAGGATGATTTACAAAAGTTGTTAAAGATGTTTTTGGCAAGAGGCCAGGGAGATTTGTCAGGAGAACTAAGGAGGTCAGCGCATTTTGTTTAATAAAAGTCCGCTTTGGCTTGTCGAAGAGTATTCCTGCAACGATTTCTAGCTGAATGAAAATTAGCAGAGTGATAGGAGAACGAGAATTTTCCATTCCCGATAAGTATTGTTCTAGCCTGAATGGCCAGGGAACAAGCACGATCGAACCATGATTTTGAGGAGAAAAAGATTTGGTCCAAGAAGGATAAACCTGCTCATCCCATTAACAATTCAGTTCCCACTTTATTGGCAGAATCTGAAGCGCTTTAAGAGTCAAAGCAGTCACCAATTATAGTTAGCGTAGAAGCAACGCAATGCCCCCAATCGGTCTGATCAAAGTGCCGAGAAACCGCATAGGGCAGGATGAGGCTGTTGGAGATAAAGTTAAGAGATACATATAAGGTTGTGGTCAGATTTACCGATAGGAGCGAAGGTGGTGTATTTATAGAGAGAAGGACTAGTGGTGAAACATAGGTCAAGTGTGTTCAAGAATCGGTTGGGACGATCCGGAATGTGTGTAGGTTATTTAATCAGTTGCTCCAGATCGTTGAGAATACTGAATGATTCGGCTTCCTCCCAACTAAATCAGTACGGGAGGAACTAAACAATTCAGTTGTGTACATTGAAACCCCTAAATAGAGGAATTTCAGTATTTGGAAGAGAAGATATAACAATCTCGTGAGAAGTAATAAAAAAAGGCATGAAAATCTGTTCTGTTAGGAGAACAGTAGCAGAAGCATAAGAATATTGTAGTAGAAGGAAGAAAGATTTTAAGCCATTGAACATTGAAGTTAGGAGATTCGAGATTCGAGATTCTCGAGACGTGTTATAGGAATGTTTATATTTACATAGGCACATACTCCACCCTTCAAACGGAAAAACGAGTTGAAGGATGAATTCTTAGCCATCTGGGTCTCAGACAAGAGCATAAAATTAGGTTTAGAGTGGAGAGGTAGATTCCATGGATGCAGAGTTAGAGTGCAAGCCAGTGATGTTGGTAAAGTCATAAGAAAGCCCGCCTGTGTAAATCTGCTATCATACACGCACACCGCACGCACACGCACACGCACACGCACACGCACGCACACGCACACGCACACGCAATCACAAAAAAAAGAATAAAAAAAGACAAACAAATAGACAAAAACCAAAGGAGAAATGAGGAAAATTTATTCGTACGCTAAAACCTAAATTTTAAAACGATAAAACCCTATTTACAGCAAATATTTAAAATATGAATAATCCAAAAAGTTTAAAAACACTCACGCACTCACACGCTCTCACGAAATTGCGCACAAAAAAAAAATAATAATATTGATCAACTAAAAAAGTAGATAAATCTGTATAAATTATAATAATGGTTGTCCAAATAGGTAAATTTTATGCTAAAGACCAAGTTGGAGAAACGCTAAAAATCTAAGTTAAAAAGGAAATCGAGGAAAAAAAAAACATAACTTGGTACTAGCTATCTGTATCGAACTAAATTTATTATTGAATCTAAAGGTTTCTCATAATTTTTCACACAAAAATTTAGTAAAAAGTATCGGCTAAGTATCGGCCATTTTAACCGATACCGATACCGATACCATCAAAAATGGCCGATACTACCGATACCGATACCGATACCGATACTATCGGTACATCCCTAATATATATATATATATGGTTGTGAGCCTGGCCTAGAGAATGAACCCTTACATTGATGAACTACTACAGTATGGTCCATTTTGGTGTTGTTAAACCATAGGGTGGATTTTTAGCTGTGGCAGATTCTCATTTAAGGGCATGAGGGGGAAGGTGTGCTTGGCTTTCCTTTTGACTTACTTTATCCTCCTATTTAACTACTCTATTTCCGTGCGTGTTACGCACCCTACCCCACGTCTGTAGGAAGTGAAGGGAGGAAAAAGAAATATATATATATATATATATATATATATATATATATATATATATATATATATATATATATATATATATATATATATATATATATATATATATATATATATATATATATATATATATATATATATATATATATATATATATATACATATATATATATATATATATATATATATATATATATATATATATATATATATATTATATATATATCTTTTTCTCTAAATATACGTATTTATATATATATATTATATATATAGTTATATATAGTTATATTTATATTATGTTATTATTATTATATATATATATATATTATATATATATATATATATATATTATGCTATATATATATATATATATATATATATATATATATAGTTATATATAGTTATATTACTATATATATATTATTATTATATATATATATATATATATATATATTATATAGTATATATATATATATATATATATATATATATATATATATATATATATAGTTATATTACGGTATATATATAACTATATATATAAACTATATATATAACTATATATATATATATATATATATATATATATATATATATATATATATATATATATATATATATATATATATATATATATATATATATATATATGAGTATGTGTATGTAGGTATGTATGTATGGTGTGTGCGTGTGTTGAATATGTATATGCTTGTATTTTAATTGAAAGAGTGCATTGAGTGACTGAGGGATTGATTGTTGAAGAACATGGTGCATTTAGAGTGGTTAAAGATGTGCAGATTAAATTTTTACATTGAAGCAAACGAGAGAGAAGAGGAGAAAGTTATTTAGGTTTTATGAACTTTGAACAGGTATATGATAACATTATATAAGGAAGCTCTGTGGCAGGGATGATTTCGTTTTGTGTGGCGAATCTGAAGAAGGTTTGAGTGAATTGGTAGAGGGGATTTGCCATGCTGTGTAAAAGAGAAGAGAAAGAAAATGTATAAAAAGGTAAGAAAATGGTTGTGACTTGTGAGTATCGAGAGTCAACAGTGTGAAAGCATGTTGGATGGTGAGGACCTGGAATAAGTATCTGAGTTTAAATATTTAGGCTATATGCTAAAAGGCAGAGAGAGGTAGGTAGAGTAAAAGGTAAGAGAGATTTGGCACTGTGTGTAAAAGGAGGGGTTTGAAAGTAAACTTAGATAAGAGTAAGGTTATGGTTGTAAGTGAGGACAGTCCTCGATGTGAAGGTTTGTTAGATGATGAGCAGCTAGAACAAGAGTCTCAGTTTAAATATTTAGGATATATGTTGGATGATAAGGGAACGGATGATGCAGAGTGTAGTAGGAAAGTTGTGAATGTCAGGATGGTGGTTGGTGCAATTAAATTGTTGGTGGATGTCAAGGAACTCAGTCTTGAGTGTGCTAGAGCCTTACATTAGGGTATGTTGTATGCTGTTACCTGTGTTAATGTATAGTAGTGAGACTATGGTCTGGAATAAAAGGTATAGATCTTAAGTACAATGTGTTCAGATGGACAGTCTTAGGGGGGTGTATTAGATGTGAGAAGAATTGATAAAATGAGGAATGAATGTATTAGAGAGTTGTGTGGTGTAAAGAAAGGGATAAATGATAGAATAAATGAAAGTGCGTTGAGATGGTTTGGTCACGTGGAAAGGATGGATGATAGTCGGTTGGTTAAGCGGATTTACAGTGGTGAGTGTACTGAAAATTGACCGGCTGGGAGACCGAAGAAAAAGTGAATTGAGTCAGTAAAGAAATGTCTGGAGGAGAGAAATGTGAGTTTGGCAGCGGCGAGAAGGAAGATGCATAATAGAAGTGAATGGCGGGGTTTTATGAGGGGGTATGGTTGTGGCCCACCTGAGCCAAGGGATGAACCCCACATTGACGGGATGCCATGGTGAATGTCCGTCTCGGTCCCATGAAGCTCTAGGGTGGATTTTCTGACTGTGACGAGTTCTCACTAAAGGTATAAAGTATAAAGGTAAGGCTGGGCTTCCTTTTCGACTTGCTTCATATTCTTCTACTTATTTTCTTTTTGTTTCTGGTGATGTTACGCACCTTACCCCCCAGTCCTGGGGAAAAATGTGTGGTGATGAGGATGATGATTATATATATATAGTAGCTGGGAATAAATTTATATATATATATATATATATATATATATATATATATATATATATATATATATATATATATATATATATATATATATATAGAGAACTATTATAATATATATGGTTATATATATATATATATATATATATATATATATATATATATATATATATATATGAACGCCTCGTGGCGCAGGAGGTTGAGTCGTCGCCTCTCATACGAGAGGACGCTGGTTCAAATCCTCCGCGTAGCAGTTGGTTTTTATCTACCTAGGCAAGAATTAAAACGACTGCAAACACGTTGGTGCTGGTTTGGGATAGCCTGCCTTAAAGTTCGATTTCCTCTGTGGTCCCCCTGTGTTACCCCCTGCATAAGATATAGCACGTTAAAAGGTAGTTTTATATATATATATATATATATATATATATATATATATATATATATATATATATATATATATATATATATATATATATATATATATATATATATATATATATATATATATATATATATATATATATATATATATCAGGTTTTCAAAAGCGATCGATTTAAAAGCGGCTACGATCTGATTATTGGTACATCTGATAAAGGAAGTGAAGTAAATAGAGTCAGTTTTAAAGAATTTTCTCATGCACTGATTTTATTTGGAGGTAAGATTTTAGAAATTATTATTATTATTATTATTATTATTATTATTATTATTATTATTATTATTATTATTATTATTATTATTATTATTATTATTATTATTATTATTATTATTATTATTGTTATTATTAATTATAATAGCCACAGGAGCATTTCTTTCCCCCTCGAAGGAAATCCAGAAAGTGGAGGCAGGGGTGGTGCGCCTTTCCTTGTGGAGGGAACAGCTCATGTGCTCATTTTCCTCTGTATTCAGGTTTCTACCTCTTCAGCCTTAACACCTATAATAAAGCGCATTCATCACAACCCTTCTTATTGGCCATTTGCTGAGGTTATTAGTTGTTACTTCCATCTTCGCTTTCCTTGACCTTCCTCAGAGAGCGGTCATGCCCTTTGATTTCAACTCTACCTATTCAAAGTATGTTTATTCCCCTCCAATCGTTATCATAGGCGGAGGCAAACTCGGTACAGTTGAGGGATTTCTTTCTGTACCATGGGAAAGTCCATAGCGACTATATAGCAGCTTACACCGCCTCCAATCTTTACCAAAGGCGGAGGCACACCCGGTACAGTTGAGGGATTCCTTTCTGTACCATATGGAAGTCCATAGCGACTCTAGCAGTTTACACCATTGGTTCCAAAACAAACGGAAAGAGGGGTGGGGGTTTCAGCTGCGTTTCCCGACATCACTGTTTCCCACACCCTTCCACCGTATTCGTCTGTTTTTTCGGCTGAACTGATGGCGGTGAGCAGAATCAGCACCATCAAACCTGGGGCTAGATATTCCATCTTTTCCGATTCTAGAAGTGCTCTCCAGACGTTGCTTGACCGATCAACCCGAAACCCTTTAGTCTCTGCCATTCAAATGTCCCTCTGCTTGTTTCACAGAAATTGAGTTCTGTTGGGTTCCCTCCCATGTGGGTATTCCTGGAAATGAACAAGCCGATAAGGAGGCCAAACAAGCGGCAACACATAGATTGTCGAGTTCCCAATACCGTTCGCCTGGGACATTTCTCTGCTACAGATTTTTCTATCACTATACGCCGGGGTTTCCTATCTGGCAGGCAAACGTGTTGGAACGTCAAACCCGTCATTGGAATCGCCTCCTGGAGGTGGTCCTGGCTCGATTGCGTCTGGGTCATACCAATGACCCATGGATTTCTTATGGCCCATTTTTCTCCACCAATTGTCCTCTTACAGTCCTTCATATCTTTGTGGGTTTCGAAGCCATCTCGGCCCTTAGAAGTAAATTCTTCCCTGATGTGCTCGCTATACCTCTCCAGCATCACCTTCCGCACATTTTATTCGAATCTTTTTACTTTCGTAGCGATCGAGTTTTTGCATTCCTGTTGAAACTGAACATCTTGTATAAAATCTAACCATCTCAGCTCTGTTCATATTTCGTTTCGTTAGGGACTTCCCCTGTAGTTAGTATACTGACACAGTATATCAACATTCTGTGTGCTGTGGAGGTCTCTGTACATCCACTAAAAATTTATTATTATTATTATTATTATTATTATTATTATTATTATTATTATTATTATTATTATTATTATTATTATTATTATCATTATCATTATCATTATCATTATCATTATCATTATCATTATCATTATCATTATCATTATTATTATTATTATTATTATTATTATTCATCTTCCTTTTTATTCCCAAGACTGGGAGTAAGGTGCGTGACAAGCATCGGAAAAGAAAAGCAGTAGAAGAATATGACAAAAGTCGAAAAGAAAGCCCAGCCTTACCGCCCCCTCTGTACCATTAATTAGTAAGAACTCGTCGCAATCAGAAAATCCACCCTAGAGCTTCACGGGACCGAGACGGATCCTCACTATGGTAAATCGTCAAGTGTAGGGTTCATCCCCTGGCCCAGGTGGGCCACAACCATACCCCCTTACAACACCCCGCCATTCTCTCCTATCATGCACCTTTCTTCTTCTCAAAATCCTTCTCAAACTCTCTTCAGATTCACCACACAAAACCAAATCATCCGCATATAATAGGTAGGGCACCCTCCACTCATCTCCATTCTCCATCATTCTAACACCATTTCCTGCCACCCCATCTCTAATTCTTTCATAACCCCATCCATATACAAATTGAATAACCAAGGAGACATAACACAACCCTGCCTCACTCCACTATTAATACTAAACCAATCACTTTTGACACCATTTATTCTTACACACGCCTCACTATCGTCATACATACTTTTGATTCCATTCAGAAGCCTACCACCAACACCATATATCATTAACACCTGCCATAGAGCTTCCCTATTAACCCTATCATACGCCTGTTGCAAATCCATAAAACCTAAATACAATTCATTCTTCTTCTCCCTCATTTTCTCAATCATTTGCTTCAATGTAAAGATTTGATCCACACATCCTCTACCACTCCTAAACGCACCTTGTTCTTCACCAATCAGTCTTTCAGTTACTCGACGCACTCTTTCAACCCAAATACCAGCATATATCTTCCCTACAATACTCAATAAACTAATTCCCCTATAATTTCTACAGTTCCTTTATCTCCCTTACCCTTATATAAGGGTACTATTACTGCTCTCCTCCAATCCCTCTGAACTATACCCTCCATAAACGCTTTATTACACAACTTCCAGATCCAATCAATCACCATCTCGCCTCAGTTCTTGATCATTTCACCAGTAATTTCATCTATACCTGCAGATTTACCATTCTTCAACTTTCTCACTCTACCCATTACTCCTCCTTTCTAATAACCTCATCCCCATAATTATTATTATTATTATTATTATTATTATTATTATTATTAGTAGTAGTAGTAGTAGTAGTAGTAGTAGTAGTAGTAGTAGTAGTAGTAGTAGTAGTATTAGTATTAATCTAACATATAACCTAAATATTTTCACTCAAGATACTTGTTCCAATTCACCAACCGACATGATTTCCCACCTCGGGCTTTCCTCACTCACAACCATCACCTTATTCTTATGTGCATTTACTTTCTAACCCTTCTAGCAATCCTCTCAAACTTTCTTCAGATTCTCCACACAAAACCAAATCATCAGCGTACAATAAAGAGTACCCTCCATTTTCTTTCATCTTCCATCAGTCTAACACCTTTCAACTCCATTTATTCTTACGCACGCTTCAATATCGTCATACATGCTTTTGATTCCATTCAGAAGCCTACCACCAACACTGCCACAGAGCTTCCCTATTAATTCTGTCATGCACCTGTTGTAAGTCCATAAAACCTAAATACAATTTATTCTCTCTCATTTTCTCAATCATTTTCTGCAATGAGAAGATTTGAACTGTACACATCCTCTACCACTTCTAAATGCACCTTATTATTCGCCAATCAGTTCCTTAATCGCTCGAAGCACTCTCTCTTTCAACCCAAATACTAGCATATATCTTCCCTACAACACTCATAGTTCCAACAGTTCCCATTATCTCCTTACCCTTTTATGAGGGTACTACTACTGCTCTCCTCCAATCCTTCGGAACTATACCCTTCATAAATGCTTTGTTACGCAACTTCCATACCCAGTCAATTACAATCTCGTCCCCCATTCATGATTATTTCACCAGTAATTCCATCTATACTTTCGGATTTACCATTTTTCAACTTTCTCAATCTTCATATTAGTTCCTCCCTACTAATTACCTCATTTCCAAAATACCTATTTCTTCTTACACCATTAAAACCACACACATTCACTACCACCTACAGCTTCATTACTGCTAATATTATGCAGACTTTCGAAGTGTTTCCTCCACACTCTTCACATCCATTTCATCAGTCACGAAAGTATAATCCTTATTCATTGTTCTATGAAGATTAGCCTTACTCTTAACCTTTCCACTTCCTTTCAAAGAGCTTCCTATTTCCATGCAACTCCCCATTCATCCTCCTTCTAAACTGTTCGTTTACCTCTTTTTTTTTTTCTTTCCTTCTACGTATAGAACTTTTAGTCTTCATTTTTCCTTTTTATATTTTTCCATACACCCCTTTTATCATGCATAAGATAAACGTTTTAGATAGAGTAATGACCAGTGTTAGAAAGTATACAGACTGAGCAATCACTTTGGCCAATTCTATCATATATATATATTTTTTTAATTTTAAGTAAAAGTTACATACTGGGAATTATATAAAAATGATAACTACATATAATGAATATTAATAATTATTAAACTTTGTTGGAAGATTATTGGAATTTATTCTTCATTTAATAAAAAAGTGCTCATATTTTATACATTACGTAGATTTTGTTTAAAAAAGCTTATAACGATTATTCCAAGATGGCGAGGTTGAAGTTTTGAATAATTGTGAAATCTAACAAACTAATTTTGTTTTGTTTTTATTTTACATGGTTTAACCAAAGTGGAAAACCGAATCAATCCCTTTTTTATGTATTTTATTATCGTATCTTATTTTCTTTCATAGGTGTGCAAGGTTTAGAAGCTGCAAAGGAAGCGGATGAATCTTTATCAAAATCTGATATTCGGAGTCTCTGCCACCACTACGTTAATGTATGTCCTAACCAGTCTTCCAGGACGATCAAAACTGAAGAAGCGGTTCTAATAACTCTAGCAACTCTTTGTCCCAATCTTACCATAAAAGGATGTACAAAAAGCCAATGATTAAAAATTTTATTTTTGCTCTTTTTTTTTCTTTAAATGTAATTCGTACTTTTGAATCTTGTATATCACACTTTCAAAGAGGATTTGATTGGGTTGTGGTATTTCTGTCTCTGTTATTTAGTTGTTTCTTTTCGGATGTATAGTTAAAATTACTTAAAATTCTTCCTGTTGCTCTTCAACTTCGTCAGTTGAAATTAGGCCAACTTCTTCATAATCTTTCTCTAAGGCTGCTAGATCTTCTCTAACTTCGGTGAATTCTTCTTCTTCCATCCCTTCTCCTCCATACCTGTAAAGTAAATTTCAAAGTTATCTTAAAAAAAAAAAAAAAAGAAATTGGAGCAAGGAAAGAAAATTTTAAAATAGAGAGCTTCTTCTATTGCTCTCGTGTTGGAAAGTATACAGATTGCTCGATTCACTTTCGTTAAACCCCCACCAGATACAACTGTTGGAGGTTGGTAATTAATCCCTACCTAAAATATGATAAAAATTGTAGTAAGTGCTAGGGCATAACTGTCTTCACTGTTGGATTTTTTTTTAAATAAGTGTGCAAGATATAGAGAACCATTCACACTAGAAGAATGCTACTAAGTTAGTTATTAAGGAAGTTGTACATACCCATTACAACAGCATATTGAGAAACTGCTAACTTTTGTATATTTTTAAGTAAAATTTAAATACTGGGGTTTATTAAAAAAAAAAAATTTAAAACCATCCCTACTATAAAAACAAAGTTGAGCCAGATTTGTTACTCAAATACGTTTAATGTTTAAAATTCCCATTTAAAAAGTGCTGATAAATTACAAAGGAAATTAATGTAGCTCATTAACGTAAGAAAAAGAAAAATAGTTCTATAAAAAAAAATCGATCTCTGCATTAAAGACACAAGTAAGATCTTTAGCATCACTTATTTAATTTTTTTACCTTAATTTACTAATTTTTTATCAGTTCTTAACACTTATAAGTTTCACTGTTAGGTAAATTATTATGCAAGTAATCCAAACATACAAATGAACTTTTAGTAAAATTTAAGAATTCTTACTTTGAAGCCTGTGGGACACCAATCAACAAACTGAATGGAACGTTTGGTTTTGATTTGGGCAATTGCACAATTTACATCTTTAGGAACAACGTCTCCTCTGTAAAGCAGACAACAGGCCATATAATTTCCATGACGTGGATCACATTTTACCATCTGGAAAATGACAGTTTTGTTAACTGCTACATTTGTATTTTTTTTAACCGTGTTCTAGTTATTTTTCATCAATATTTTGCACTCTTAAACCAGTAAATTTTTTGACATGAATTGTATATTTAGATGCTTACTTGATTAGCTGGTTCGAAACTTGCGCTAGTAATTTCGGCTACAGATATATGTTCGTGATTTGCTTTGGCTGCTGAAACTACTGGAGCGTAAGTAACCAGAGGGAAATGTATCCTAGGGTAGGGTACTAAATGTTTGAAATTCTGTTAAATTTACATTGAGAGTCCGTCAAATCTGCACACGAAAAATATAATATTTAGCCTAAAGTACTTTGGATATAAAGAAGACTTGGATGTTAAGAATTATAATACTGTTTGCAATCCAAGCATTTTAAAATACAGATTTTGACACCACTAGGTCCGGCTTCTATTCTGACTCTACATTCCTGATTTAAAGATCCTTTCCATTTCGAATTTATTTTTTTAGTCTATCATTATGCATAACTACCTCTGTGTGTAGAGGAGAAAAAAAATCCAACGTATGTTCTGCCTGTTATATGAGGCGACTAAAGGGTAAGTGGTGGTTGGGTTGGGAACCGATTACCACTTATTTACACCATAGAAATGCTTATGCAAGGCCTCTGACTATTTTCGTGCAAGTTACGTACTCTGCCCCGCATATGTGGGAAGTAAAATGAGGAAAAAGATAGAAAACTATGCCTAACTTACCTTAATGACCCAGTTATTGAAGAAACTATTTGGCCAATAAGTCTGTTGAGATTTGTATATGTTGGTCTTAAATATGAATTTTTTTTCTGCAAATGTCTTTTATCGCTTTGTTGTCAACCATAAAGGCACAATCGGAGTGCTCCAAAGTGGTGTGCGTTGTTACAATTGAATTATATGGTTTCACGACAGCAGTTGCAACCTTATTAAATCAAATGAATCACAAGGTAAAGGTGCGTAAATAATTTTTTGATATCATCAGTTTTATTTTAAGTTTGTTAATTGAGGAGCAGGATATATTGTGAATTCCAATTTGCTTTTTTGCTAATGAGAGGCGCTCTATAAGAAGCGAAGTAAAACCAGATCCAGTTCCCCCTCCAAAAGAATCAAAGATCAGAAATTCCTTGATTACAAAAACAAAAAATAAAATAACTGCTTTAACAGCAAAACCATCTCTTATCAACGAAAAATTTATGTTGTCCTGTTTGGAAGTTATTTAGGCCTTCTCTTCACTAATGGTATTATTTCTCAATGAAAAAATTGCTGAAACTATATATGTAAAAGCTTTCAAGGAAAGGTATTAGGTGAACTTTTACAAAATATCTAAGAAATAATTAAATAAATTTCTATTAAATACTTGAAGTTCTGAACACTGATCAGCCAGCTTCCTACATCTCTCCATCGTTATATAAATGATTTTTTTTCCAATTGTGTAATGTCCATGAGCGTAGTTATTTGCTGCGCCTTAATTTGCCGTTAATAAGTTGTTCTGGATGAAAAAGCTGACTATATATTCCAGAACGAACCTTATCTGAGTACGGGCCAATGAAAAAAATTAGTTTCAAATCAAAGAACAGATTCATTTTGGTTTAATGAGTTAGTTATATTATATTAAATTGCTTGTTTTTTAAATCATTATACGAAAGTACCAAAATACTCAATGAACCTGCAACAGTTGGCTCCAAGTCGACAAACACAGCTCTGGGAACATGTTTCCCAGCTCTAGAATCGGAGAAGAATGTACTATATATGAATCATCGTCAGTGGTGTAGTGGCAAATTTTCCAGTGTGGGAACGCTAAATATATTTGTCAAATTATACTGTAAGGAAAGTCGTATTTATATGATTTCCTAGAATGCCTACAATAACTAAGAGCATAGAATGTATCTGAGCTCGCTGAGTAACGCTGAGTCTTCAGGAATTTATTAAATAATATGGATAATTATAGGAAAAAGAAATTAAAGAAATAGTAACCTTATTTTTATAGATTTACTTAATTACTTTATTATTTTACAATACATCATAATTCATAAAATAGTCATACTTATATTCAACTATTCTTATGTAGGTTAAACTAACCTTACTAACATAACCTCATTTTTTTAATAAAACAAATTCCATAAATCACAAAGAGAAAAATAAAAGAAATCCAAGAAAATATAATCAACCGTTTACAAATAATCAGCAAATGCGTCTTCTTCTTTGCCGGGTTCATGTTTAGCTCGTCGAGTTCTAGTATCATCAGCTGTGCGGTGTTTTCGTAACCATGTCCTGACGTAATGCTCTGGATTCCATGTCCGGATATTTGGGCCATTCAACTTGATAAACATTAGGGCTGATACATGCTTGATGGTCAGTCTTGTTCTAGTTGGCGATATTATTATATTCATATGACTAAAACCCCGTTCACACTCTGATGAACTGCAAAGAATGAGCTTGGAGCAATTCATCAGTGGGTTTAAATCCTTTCGAATGACCGTGCTGCTTTCTAGATAATCTCTGAAGCTGTTTTTAATTTTGTTTAAATTCAACCGGAATCTTGCACAGAGCTTTTCGATTTCTTTTTTACTGTATCCAACTGATTTGTTGGGAGACCAGCTTTTGCTTTCAAGCACTTGCAATTCTGAAAGAAGTGAAATATATTCTTTTTCGTGATTGTCGGTCCGTGTAGATGGTTCATTGCTGCTTCTAGTGGTGAAAGGCCTTCTATTAAGGTTGTTAATGATACTTGATAGCAACTGCTGGTCATTAATAGCAGTTATTTTGCTACTACTTGTTAAGGGGACACTACAAAAGTTACCCTCGATTGCAGCTCTTTTGGCCTCAAGGCTTTTAGTGCCAGGTTTCTCTTTAAGGCACTCGAAAAAGCAATTGACCTTCTTATGATTTTGTCTGCATAAACTATAGTCGTTTGCCTGTTTTGAAGACATTCTGAAACCATCGACAACTCTGAAAATATGTCACACATGATAGCCAAATCTGACATAAATTGAATTGATGTCATGCGTTTAATCAATCCTTTGTACATCGCTCGTTCAGTTGTAGTTCTGTTCTTGTCTTCTTGGGCCTTCTTAAAATGAGAGTACAATGCTTGATAGCCATACCAAACGGCCGTTACTGTTTTAAAGGAACTGGATACCCATCTCGTACCCAAAATACGACCAATTTTGTTTAGCTGCAAATCAAGTTCACTAGCACACTCGGCTAGTTCTCTTTGGCTTTTAGGTGATTTGCTATAAAGAGTGTATAGCTTATCCATAAAAATTTGAAAGTGGTTAACAGCTCCCACATCATTAATTGAATCACTTACAGCTAACTCTATCCTATGGTTCATACAGTGCTAAGGAACAATGTTTGGAAATTGCTGTAATAGCTTTTCTACGACGCCAGATTTTTTCAATCATTTTATACCAAATCAATATTCAGTAATAAATTGGCTTTTTTTTTTTTTTGTGGAAAACCAGTGTGGGAACGCCGTTCCCACGCGTTCC